>VYZS01098506.1:0-106989 GCA_013400695.1 Neodrepanis coruscans
TGCGGGAGCGCTTCGCCTTCCTCTTCTCCAACGAGCTGCTCAGCGACGTGCACTTCGTGGTGGGCAAGGGCAGCTCCCGCGGCGGCGGCGGGGCGGCGCCCCCCGGGCCCGGCCAGCAGCGCATCCCCGCCCACCGGTTCGTGCTGGCGGCCGGCAGCGCCGTGTTCGACGCGATGTTCAACGGCGGCATGGCCACCACCTCCGCCGAGATCGAGCTGCCCGACGTGGAGCCCGCGGCCTTCCTGGCGCTGCTCAGGTCAGCGGGGGCGGGGGGGGCTCCGGCCGGGGTGCGGCTCTGCCCCGGGGTCGGTCCGTCCAGCCCTGCCCCTGCCCGAGCGGGGAGGTTGGTGCCGGGCAGACACGGCAGCACCGGGCGGGCCAGCACACAAGGTCACTCCGCGCCCGCCGACGTGTTTGGGTTTCTTCTCGCTCTTTACCCCGCACCCTTTTCGCAAGAGAAGTGCCCTTGTTTTAGGTCATCAGATGTCTCTTAGGGAAACATTTGGTGGGTGTCTCTTTTGGCTTTTGGATTCCGTGTTTTGGTTTTTAAAGTAAAATGATGGGAATTAGTGGGTTCCCTTGGTGTTGCAACTATCCACCCATCCATCTTTTAATAGTAGCTAGAAAGGGGCACAGGCTGTTGTACCAAGCTTTTAATTTCATTTGATACTTTGAAATTTTATTCATGTTACTTTCCCCTTTCCTTTGTCACTGATGGCAATACATTGTTATATCTTTTGGCCGTAGTAACACCCCTTATATTCATGGTTATTTCAGTTACTCCTCGGTGCAGCAGAAGGCAGTAACTTGCTGATTTTTACCCACAAAACTACCCAAGTGTGAGACCGTGAGTGCAGTGATGGCAAAAAGTATGTAAAATGGGTTAGTGATTTCTAATTTGGGCAGAATAGGGTCTGCTAGTTCTCATACTCAAAAAACCTGTTCAGTTTATCTACAATTCCTTTTTACTTAGTGTAGTGGTAAATAAAATTTTTAGTGAGTATAGAAAAAGTTGCTGATATTTTCATTTTGCCTCAGGCTGTGGTGTGGTAATATGAGTAAACTGCTTAACCTTAAGGTTTTTATCAAAGAAACCACTCTTCTAGGCAAAACCTCTATAAAATATATGAAACAGTTCTCTGTAGTGAACATCTGGGAAAAAAAAAGTAATATTTCCTGGAACTAAATATGTAGCCTTGAAACTTTCTGTAATGGGAAAAAAATCCAGAGTCTTGGAAACATTCTTTTTGTTTTGAGGCCTGGCAGATAAGAACAGTGAGAAGGAAGAGTCAGCTGGTCCTTTTGGTAATCGTGTCACAGGAGCTGGAGCAACTGATTTGAATAAAACCCACCAAACCCCCCTGCAGCAGCAGTGTCCCTCTGTTGCCATTAGCAAATGAACTGTATTTTTGTGGGTTTGTAGCAAAAAGAGACTGAGGAGGGGGGGGAGAGTTTGTGCAGAGGAGTGAGAGATAGTGGGAAGTGTCTTTCAGGGAAATCCGTTGCAAAGGTTAAAGATAAATGACACAGAGTGTCATTAAAAGCACACACAGCTGCATTTGTCTTGTGGGAAAAACGCTGGACTGTGAGAAGTGAATATAATGAGAGATAAAAATAGAAATGCAGAAACAGGAGATTTGTGAGTAAAGATAAGAAGGATGGTATTTGCACACTGTTAGAAGTGAATGAAGAGATGTTGTTAGAAGCAAACAAAAGCCATCTTGTGCTGGTAGAGCATAGTCAGGAAACTGGTTATGCTCGTGTCTTGTCTGAGTATCACCAGGCTGATGAACTGTAGAAACGTCTGAGCTTTGATGCCTGTGTTGCCTCTTTAGGACATTCTTCCAAGTTATGGATATGTTTTTGGGCTTATATTGAAATAGGCCACACCTTGTTAAAAACATTCCTAGGGAGAATTTCTTTAATACACACCAGTGCTGGGCTTCTGTGCTCATACACAGTTTCTGAAGTGGACCAACTATAAGGCACTCTGTTTGTTTTTTTCCTGGTGTTGACTTAAAAGAGGCAAGAATGATACCTTGTAGGATTGGCCCCCTCTATCTGTCATTAGTAAATTGGACAGATAATGATTAACTTTTATAGGACATTTACGTTTGCAAAGACCAGTTTGAGGTGTATCGGGTAGAAATTAAATCAAGATCTTTGAATACACATAGCAAATGAACAGCAGGTAAAGGAAAGGTTTAAGTAATACAGATTTTTTTAGGGATAAATTACTAATTATTTAATGTTTCACAGCCTATTTCTGTTTTGTTTACTCATGTAGTTTGTTAAGTCCTGTCTGATGTGTTTCCTAAAGATCTGCTGACAAATGCTACTTGTAAATTAAAGGAAAGGACTTTTTGATGCAGAAAACGTCAGGATTTTGACTGATAAATCCTTAAAAGCTGAAGTAATATCAAAGTCACAAAGTTTGAATCTGTTTCCCAAGAAAACAGCCTTTTTTTGGGGGTTTTTTTTTGGTCTGTTTCTAACTACAAATTGAATAGCAATGCTCAAAAAGATGAAAGTTGTCTCAGTAGGATTCTGGTTTAGGGTTTCATTTTGTTGTTTTTAATAGGATTATTTTTAAATTTCATTCACATTTTACAGTAAATTGGCTTGTCCTTTGATCACAGAATAAAGGAAAGTGACGACATGGCACAAATTAACAGTCTGTCTTCTGAATGTCTTTGTAAAGGACTTTGGCAAGCACTAAACAAAGGGATAGTCATGACTAACTGGAAAAAAAAAATTCCTGTGGGCTTTTATAATGGTGAAAACATTTCAGCTATTGGGAGGATGCTCAGACTAGGGGAGAAGGAAGTGCTAACCTGAAAGAAAAGTAGTATTAAAAATGTAGGAGAGGCTGATGTAAAGTGTGATCAAATGGTCACTGAAAATGTTCTTTCACTCTGCACATCCAAACCCCCATTTCCCCTTCCCCCCCACCCATCCTGGGTGACAATAACATTGGTAACTAAAGAGTTTCTGTAAGTCTCTGGAAGGGAAGGAGAGGAGAGAAGAAGGCAAGGGGGGGAGGATAAGTGATCATTTAAGTGGAGGAGAAACAGTGGTATAAGCACAAAGCTGTGCTGGTTCAGGCGTGCCACAAGTGGGAGAGGTAACACACAGGCAGAGCTCTTGGCACATAGAGCAGAGGGAGTTTTAGAGGGAAGACACACCTAGAACTGCACCCTGCTTCCTTAGAAGGTGCAGCAGACAGTGAAAGCCAGAAAAGCTCTCCTGGTGTGTCATTTCTTTAGCTCCAGCTAGGGCTCATTTAAGGAATGAACTGTACCTGTGAGACCTCAGTTTCTTACAAGTCAGTATGTCAGCAATTCTGACTAGCAGGTCAGCCATCATCAACAGGTAATTAATAGCTCATAGCCTTTGCAAATCAGGTCTAAATGAACTGTATGAAAATTTTACTTAAAAAAAAAAAAGGTTAGCTCTAAAAAGCTGTTTGATGTAAATCCAGTTTAAAAAAATTAATCTAGAGCGTCATTCACATCTCCAAAGTGATGTGCAAACTGGCTGTTTGAGTAGAGTGCAGTATTGTAATGATAAATATGTATTTGTATTGTGGCAGAAAATGTAATATTTAACACCGTATTTATTTGTGTGTTTGCAGTTACTGAGAATTAGGGTTTTCCTTGCAAGCAAGTTTAACAAGTCTGTTACTTTCACAAGTTTTGTTGCTGAATATAAACTGCTTATTGTTACATTTAAAAAACCCTCTGAACACACGTTTTGCCATTCATTTCTGGGAGGTTCTGAACAACAAATACTAAGAAATACAAAGAAAAGGCTTGGTCTTCATTCTGAAATTCCTGCACTTGCTACTGTGCCCTGCTTTATGATGTTTAATTACCTATGTGTTGGGGACAAATGTATTTTTGTAAATCACAGACTATTCTTGATTGTTATCTGAAAAGCTGATGAGATAGTGCTAAAATAATCTTAAATGTCACCTGTAGGAAAATTTATTTTTGAAAAGTCATATTTTCCATACAGAACCTTAAAATAAATCTTATCTTGTCCAGTCTCAAGTAACAACTGCTCAGGAAACAGGAGTTTTTTCCTGGTATTGGTGGAGACTTTTATCTTTTGGTTGCCAGCTTGTGCTAAAATCCCAACCAGTCCTCCAGCCTTCAGCAGTGGAGACAAGCCAGAGAGTTTTGCCATGGCAGGAATAGAAGAGTCAAGGTCATTTGCTCTGCTCTGCATGTTACAGAGTGGTAACTTCAGCATAGGATGTTCTCACAGAGTAAGTCCTTGACACTCTTCCCTTCCCAGACGGGAAGCCAGTGTTCACTGTCAGTGAATTAAGTTCAATAATACAGCCACAGAGGGTTGATATTTAGAAGTACAGCTCTTGCTAGTGAATTAAGAGAGTTTGCATTTGTGTGTTAAGTAATTCTGCAGCTCAGCTGTTGTTTACAGTTGGGTAGCTATGTATAACTAGTACAGCCAGATCAGTCTTAGGGAGTAATACATATTTAAAACAAATAATATGCCACTAGATTAATGTGCTAGTCTTTCTTCAACCCTTTAACTTACCTTCTTTATTTGTAAAAAAGCTTTGTGATCAACTCTTGCATGTTCACAAGTGCAAATCTTTGCCTTGTTTTCTGGATGCAAAGAGACTGTTGTGTTTGCCCCTCCTGAGATACGTTTTTATGATCTTTGTGTATTGGTTTATAGGTTTCTTTATTCAGATGAAGTTCAAATTGGTCCAGAAACAGTCATGACTACTTTATACACTGCTAAGAAGTATGCAGTCCCAGCACTGGAAGCACATTGTGTGGATTTTCTAACAAAGCATCTTCGAGCAGACAATGCCTTCATGCTGCTTACCCAAGTAGGTAAATTTAAGCTTAGTTTTGATTTACTAGGAAAATCAGTACATGGAGGGAAATGACTAATTCTCCTTAACTGTGCACTTCTTGGAGAATTTGAGTGCTCTTTGAGGTATAAACACAAAGAGTAGTTAGACAAATCAACCTATTTTAATTTAGGTCTATACTAGAGTAAAAATGCTTGATGTTTAATATTAGTGCTTTGTCAACTTTATGCTTAAGATGTATTTCTTTCCCTTTTTAGGCTCGTTTGTTTGATGAACCCCAGCTTGCTAGTCTTTGTCTGGACACAATAGACAAAAGTACCATGGATGCCATAAGTGCAGAAGGCTTTACTGACATTGACATAGGTGAGTTACTCTGTGTGTCCTGAGTGAGAGATTGCAGTACTCCAGGTCAGTTCCCTCCCCCATCTGAGTGTGCAGAGTCCCAAGCACTTCTTCTCTTGGCTGTCCATCCCTGCAGTGCTTCCCTTTGAGCTTCACCCCTGAGCAGGATTCCACTGCATTGGGTCCCCATTTAATTAATGGTGGTGTCTCAGGACTCCCACTGTGGTAACACCAGGCTTTTCATTAAAGCCAAAGCTTTCACTTGCTGATTGTTGTGCCTCATCCCTGAGGGATCCACACCTGCTTTTGTGTGTAACAGGAATCATGTTGTTTTGTTGCCACATGGTACTTAGCTGTTCAGAGTCGCACAGATCAGATGCAATTAATGAAATCTGATTAAAAAAGTAAAATTATAAACTGCTAGTTTCTATGTTTAATATTTATGAAAAGCTAGCAGTTGTAGATTTGCTTACTTAATTTCACAGCTACTGTGTGTCTAAGATTTTATTCTGATTCAGCAAGACTGAGGGAAAAATTCAGACTGAAGGAAGGTGTTTCAGCTGCTTAAAAAAGTTGTAAAGTCATTATTAACTTACGTTCAGTGGGATTTGTAACCAGACTGTGAATGTTCATCTCTACTCTTGATAAGTCTCAAATCTGTTTTGACTTTCCAATATAAAATTTTCTATGACTATGAACATGCCTTACTTAAATTCAAGGCAAATAAAAATTCCCAGAGACAGAAGGTTCAGAATATGAAAACACTTCTTTTTCTTGGTCTTGTGTTCTATGATAATGTATGTATACCTGCTACTCATAAAAGGCCAGAATGAATAATAAATACAAGAGAAGTTGCTTTTGTAAAACACAGGAGATACACACCTTGCCTCAGATCCTGTATTTCTCCTTCAGGTTTTGTGGGTGGCAAATACACCAATGCTTAAGATCACTTTCATGTGTCTTTAAACTGGTGTTGTATGCAGCACTGCTGCTTGTGTCCATAGCTGATCCAGATGGGAGATGACTACCCAGATGACAACAGGACAGTGTAATAATGAATAATTTGATTTTTTAGTAGTGTGTATTCACTGCTTGGTCACTTCCAGTTTTTATCTTGCCCTAGCAATGGAAATTGTTCAGGACATTGGTTATGACTACATAAATTAGATTACACTCCTTGGAATCAAGAAAAAAGTTTATATGCTGTCTTCATTGCAGGAAAATTAATTTTTAGTTTGAAGTCTATATATCATTCAGAGATTTCTTTTTATGTAAGATATGTCTAATACATATATACATATATAATAAGACATAGTTATCTTTGTCTTACTATGAATAGGTTCTTAGTAAGTAATGAGTATTTTAAGCTTACATAGTGTGTAGCACTGTTACTGGCTTGCATCAAAACTGATCTAGATCTGCTGACTTTATTTCTTTAGACACATTATGTGCAGTTCTAGAAAGGGATACCCTCAGCATTCGAGAGAGTCGGCTCTTTGGAGCTGTTGTTCGCTGGGCAGAAGCAGAATGTCAGAGACAACAACTGCCTGCAACATTTGGGAACAAACAGAAAGTCCTTGGAAGAGCCCTTTCCTTAATCCGTTTTCCATTAATGACTATTGAAGAGTTTGCAGCAGGTGAGTTTTGGAGTTTCTGGTCTTACTGTTGGATCATATCTTTGTGCTTTTCACCTGTGTTTGGACGTGTAACACTTGATTCTGTTATTAGTATCACATTAATAAGAGTTGTGATCCACAAATTAAAGCAAAATGTCTGCAGATTACAGTCTGGCCATTGGAAAATTCTATTGTCATCTTCAGTTTGTGAATGTGTGTGGAGAAATCCTTCATATCATCTTGGAAGTTTGTTTGCTTTTTTTCATAGGCCCTGCTCAATCTGGAATCTTGTCAGATCGGGAAGTAGTAAATCTTTTTCTGCATTTTACTGTCAATCCCAAACCTAAAGTAGATTATATTGACCGACCAAGATGTTGCCTTAGAGGAAAAGAATGCAGCATCAACAGGTTCCAGCAGGTGGAGAGTCGCTGGGGCTACAGTGGAACAAGCGATCGGATTAGGTACGACTTTTGAAACTGTTTGGAGGAGACAGAGAAGTGTGGGAAGAAAGGGAATAAATCACTCAAATGTGACTTTTTGGTATAAGCTACAGCAGCAAACAGCTGGTTCTGTTGCACATGTTTGATCTTTTCCTTTTTTTAAGTAACAGGCTATTGCACACATAAAATACAGAGTAGCAAAGAATGAGATTCAGGATCACTGGGTGCATTCTGGAATGATTGGCTGTTATCTGTATATTTCTTTTTGAAATACCCAGTCTTGATCTGTTTTTATTTTGGAGATACTGAAAAGAATCTGGTTATGTTTTGTTTAGTGATGCTGAATAATCTTAGGAGGTTAGCAAAGCTTTTACCTGTGAAGATGACAAAGCATTTTTGTTAGTATTGAAATCTATATAAAAAGTGTTACTGAAAAAAAAATGCAAGGCCATTCTTGGTTTAATCCCCTACTCTTCAGTGAGAATCTTTTTCTTACTTGACTGGGAGTAAGGTAACACACCCACCACAGTTGTTTAAACTCCTTCCTTGGTTTGTGTCTTACCAGGTTCACAGTTAACAGAAGAATTTCCATAGTGGGATTTGGATTATATGGATCTATTCATGGACCCACAGACTATCAAGTTAATATACAGGTACAATATATTATGTTTAAATAGGATTGTGCAGGAACTGCACTTCCAAAAGGTTTGGTCTGTATTTGAGCAGGAGCATTTGATAGCCAGGAATGTGTTTTGTCCCCAACAGTGGGCATAATTGGCAACAGTAAGAACAGTATGAAAGTCGTCTCCCTTTCTGCTCTCTTTCTCTGTCCTTCAATCATTTTCAATATAGGTGTTTCCCAACACCCAGCCTTAGCCTTTTTTTTCCTTCCCTTTTCTCAGGCCTCTCCTAGTAGGAGATATGTACTGATACTGTACTTGGGCATGTGATATCCATCAGTAGTCTGCATGCTTCTTATAAGGACTTGATTTTCCCACTTGCTCCTCTTAGTTTCTTTTGAACTAGCTTCCTCATATTTCTCTTTTTGAAATTTAGCACAGCTGTGGAGGATTTGCTTTTGTTGTTCACGTGGGAGTGTTGACTCTGAGTATATTATGGACACTGTTACGTAGTGTTTCCATTATGAAACTTTGAATCTGATCCTGCTCATCACTCAAAACCAAATCAAGGGTTGTGTTTCTTCGTACTGAGCAATTGGTTAGCAAGCTCATGGAATGGCCAGTGATAGCATCTAAAAATGTCACCCCTGCTTCATGTCCTGGTGTGGCCCTTGCTTGGCCTCAGCAGGTAATTGAAGACACCACTGAAATTTTTATTTCCTGCTCTTGTAGTCTGTTTGATCTCTTTTAGCATGTTGTGGTCAGGATTGTCTTCTAGTAGTATTGACACAGTACTATATTATTTCCCTTTTTAAGTGTGGAATTTCAGTCCATTTTCTTTTTTCATATTGAGATTAGTTTTAAATTGATTCTAAGCTTTCTAATAAGGTATTAGCATTTCATGACTGGCACAATTTTACCCTATGCTCTGTATTTCTGTATAACCTGGTACACTGATTTATGAAGTGCAGGGGAAATTTTGTGAAAGAAGTAGTCTGTTACTTCATTCAGGGGCAGAAATTCTACTGTCTCCTATCTTATTTCATAGACTTCTAGCATGTGCTGGAACTGCTGTTTCAGTTCATTTCTGGGCATTCTGTTTAAATGTTTGTCTTCTGTTTCCTATTCATGATTATTATTATCTGTCTATTCTGTACTTAAGAATAGGGATTTTTTTGTCTCTCTTTTAAGAAAAAAAAAGGTTGTGACTTTCCTCTTACGCTATTCCAAGCAGAATGTATCCAGAATGAGATTTTGAAGGAATTTGGCTTTTCCACATTCCTCAATTCAAAAGCTCATTTGCAAATTCCTCAATTTGAAGTACCATCAGTTTGGTTTTCTCAAACTAGAAATCAATGTAAATGAGTAGCATCCTGCCACTGGATTGGACCTTCAGAACACAAGAGCTGGTGCTGAGAACCTTGAACCTGTACTATACATATTTGGGGATTTTTGCTTCACATGAATTCTTTTTTGAGCCCTTCTGCTGAATTCCTGTTGGCAGATGCAAGCATTTGGTGTGTTCCCTCAGGATGTTTGCTGGATTTATTTAATCTGAAAAGAATTTAGTTTTTTTCAAGGCAAACCAATGCATATTAAGTGGGAATTATCAGAAGATTTCACTTGAAAGAGATCCCCCTGATACAAAGTGAAAGTCTAAATATACCTTTATGGTTGAGATTAAGACCATTTGTCATATGTAGGTTCTCTTTATCCTGGAAGTATCCCTAATATCTGATGAATCTGAAACTTTGTTGTCAAAATCTACCTTTCTTCTTGGATCTGCATCAGTACTAGCAGAGCTTTAGAGAGTTAAGCACTTAAAAGTTGTCTTAAGGTAGTGTTATATTGCAAATGAATCTTTTATGTTAAAAGGGCTTAGGACTTCAGTATTATAATTGTTAATACTTCTATCAGTTGTGGCTGGGAAAAAATTAAGAGCACATTTTGCCTAAATAGAGCTTTGTCTCATTTATGTAATACTGAACATTTATATGGCAATTTAATAATAAAATATTAAAACTGATAAGATCCTTCCTAGTGCAATAACCACAAGAAGTGTTCTGCTCTAAAGCCCTGGTATCCAACTTCAGGAGGCATTGGGCAGCATGGATCAGGATTGCAATCCAAAATGAGAAGTGAGGTATCTGCTATTACTGTGTTGTAGCTAGTGATTCTTATTTGCCACTAAAATTGAAGGCAAAATAAATATTATATAGTCTGAGTGTAGTCTTTATACTGAATCTAGATTAGAAAGAAATTATATAAAGCTTAGCAGCACAATTTCTTGTTTTCTTTCACGAATGAATCATCAACTGCTTACATTCTCTGGGAAAACTTGTTTTCTAACTCAGCCACAGCCAGAGAATGCACTTCCCTCATGAGGGTTGTGCAGGTGTGCAAGAAAAAGCAAATCCAAGCACAGGGTTATATGTCATATGTGAAGGTCAGAAGCTGAAGGTCTAAGAGCTGCTCTTCTCCCAAGCATGAGCTGGCTTGAGCAGTGCTGAGTGTAGCCCACAGCTGGATTGGACAGCTTCTGTAAATCTCACAAGCCATGTTCAGCAGGCTGCTGTGTCAGCTCCAGTGGTATCAGGAAATCACACCTACTTTCCAGCTCGGATTGCACTGTCCTTGCAATCAGACTGGGTGGGGTAGGCAAGTGGTTGCTTGTAGTTTTCTCATATGCATACAATGGGAATCTTTCTCACTCTTGTAAACCTAAACATACTGATTTCATGTTTTTGTACAGATCATTGATTATGAGAAGAATCAGACATTGGGACAGAACGATACTGGATTTAGTTGTGATGGAACAGCCAGTACCTTCAGAGTTATGTTCAAGGAGCCCATAGAGATTCTGCCAACAGTTTGCTACACAGCTTGTGCAACCCTGAAAGTAAGAATATCTGACAGTACAGTAGAAAGTGTTATTTTGATGGAAGAGTTGTTGTTTTATCAGTCTTCTGATGGGGAAAGTGTTTTCTAGATCTTGATCTTAGATTAGGGCTGAAGAAGGATGTAATTAAACTCCCCAGTAATTTGTAAGACTGATGCATCTCTTCTGTGCCACAGTATGGAATTCATAACTGGATCCTTTGTGCCTTCCCACCTTCTGGCACAATGTAGGTGTTAGAATGAGTCCTAATGGAAATTACTGGTTCTGTGTGGGGAAAAAGCTCTATGTAGAATATTTAATCTGGCAGCTCTCTATCAAAATTGAAGTTTGATTTATTTTATTGAGGATATTCTAACCATTAGCTAGAGTCAAGAAAACAGGAAGCTTTTTTCATCACTTTTTATATACTAGTGCTGAAACAATAGTCAAGAATTACTGGTTCTGGGAAAATCTCCCTTTAATGTTGTGGACAAATATATTTAGAAGAATATCAAACATTTTTTGAGAAATAAAATTCCCTATTACAAAAATCAAAGTTGAATGGGGTGGAAAAACAGAGCACATTAAAAGAAGCTGAGGCAAAAAAACTTAGTGAGAATATAGACAACCTGTATGATAAGGAGAAATACTAGAATTATTAATTACTAGTTGGGTAAGATCAACTGGTTTAAGTCTGCTGTCAGAGAAATGTTTTTTTGTTATGTAAATGTTTTGTAAATGTTTCTTTTGTCTGTGATTTTGTATATCATTTATATGATGTGGGTACAAACATTTTATACTATTAAAATAACCTTAGTAGTGTTTGAACTTGAGCAATATATGGGTCTTTCCTGTTTGCATTCAGTTGTTAATCTCTTGTGATATTTTTCAGGGTCCTGATTCCCACTATGGAACAAAAGGTTTGAAGAAAGTCATCCATGAATCTCCTACTGCAAGCAAAACATGCTTTGTCTTTTATAGTTCACCAGGTAACAACAACGGTACGTCAATAGAAGATGGACAGATACCAGAAATAATATTTTATACTTAGTTTCATGTGATGATCTGGAATGTGTCAGTGTCTCAATGGACTTCAGCTCACTATTAGCAGCAGTTAAAAAATTCTGTGAAATTACAGCAACATGTGAGAACAAATCTGTCATGTTTGAGGGTACCAGAAAAGCTCTATTTTTTTCTGCGTCACTACTGGCAAAATGTAATTTAGCTTTTTATTTTAACAAAATGTCAAGTGGATTGAGTACTCTGTATATTGAAAAGTTTGTTTTAAATAGTATCTTGTGATAAATTGCTTTGAGTTTTCACCCTGTTTCTTATGTAGTAAAATTCATTTTTTGAACTGGAAAATCCTTACTTGTTATGAACAACTTGTGTACGTTTTCTCCAACCTGTCCTAAAAAACCAGTAAAGCTGCTGTTGTAGTCCCATCTTGCACTTCTTTCCAAAATGACCTTGGAATGATCCTATGGACATGGATTGCTACTTAATTTTTTGAAGTACATTGACAAAGCTGGATTCATATTGCCATGACCTTGACTTTTTGGATGAGCCATGGACAACTATTGGACTTAGCAGAGAACATCTGTAGCTGCACTGAAGAAACTTAAAGTCAACTTGAGCAACAAACAGATCTTTCCAGAATCTCTCTTAATTCAGAAGGGCTGTTTTGGAATATAGAATTGGTTATGGAAATAGCCACTGTATATACATATGTGCCTATAAAAAATGTATAATGTGAAAATAAGAATACAAGACTTGTAATGATGTTATTTTATCATTGAGTATTCTAGTACTGAAAAAAATAGTATAAACCTAAGAGTTATTTGTGTGCAACTAGTTTTACAGCTTGCATACAATAATTTTATGCCATTGCTGTATATATATATATATCTATCTTATTCAGTGTCTTGCAGTATGTAGCGTGTAGTAAAAGAATATCTTCATGTACAAAGACCTGTACCCTCCCCCAAGTTATACTAAAGTAATAATTTGAGAATGCAGGATCAAAATAAGAAAATTTCCTCTTTTCCTCGCTGTGCAGAGAGAAACTCATGCGGGTTTTGTGTCTCCAAAGGCGTTATCTGTCTCTATCAAAGCCTCAGCTCTGCGCGGGGTGGGGGCGCGGGTTATACCGGGTTTGGGCTGTCCCGGACCCGCAGATCCCGGAAAAAAAAAACGATCCCAGGGAAAAAAAACGATCCCGGGATAAAAACCGATCCCAGGACGACCGGCCCCGGTCCGGCGGAGGGCGCAGGCGCCTCTGGGCGGTAGCGGCGGTGACGGAAGGGCCGCCCGGGCCATGCCGGCGCTCCCCGCCCTCCGGCGGGTGTTGGCGGTGCCGGTGCGGAGCGGAGGGGCCATGCCCAGGAAGGTGCGGGGGGGTGGGAGAAGGGGGCTGAGGAGGGGAAGGGAACAGCAGGTCCTGCGGTGACCGCGCGTGTTGCTGTGTTCCAGGGCAAAGGAGCCGTCCCGGCCCCCGCGGCCCCGGGCGCCGCCGCGGGACCGGTGGTGGCGGCGGGCGGCGGCTCCGTGCGGCTCTCGGGGCGAGCCAAGCCCGGCGCCCGCTGCAGCGCTGTCACAGGTGGGTCTGTGCCCCCCGGGGGTCTGTCCGGGCTCGGGGCATCCCCGCCCCGTGAGAGGGATACGCAGAACCCCCCGGGAAACCAAAGCGGGCCCCGGGAGGGCTCGTTCGCGTCCCCCGGGCAGCGCCGGGTGCCCGCTGAGCGCGGGGTGAATCCGGGATTATTTTAATTCAAGGCGGAGCAGCCAACGCGCTTGGTCGGCGCTTCAGTTTGGCGTCTGTGGCTCAGTGTCCCAAGAGCCTGTGCGGGTTGGAACCATAAAACCGCGATCTGATAAAGCGAGTTCTTCCTCCACGGCCCCCGGGAGCTGCCCCTGCACACATCGGAAAGGCTTTCACACACGGCTCTCTGAGCAGAACGGTTTAACATGCGGTTCTTGGGGGGGTAACCTGGTTTGTGTTCAGTGATGCCCAGCAGGACAACACCTGCAGTGGAATGGGCGACAGAGAGGAGCTTAGAACGGGGCCCCCGTTGTGAGAAAAGTGCACCGTGGTGCGGGTGTGATGGCTCGGCTGTTTTAGTATCAGAACCTGGTTATCCTGGCCAGCAGTTAAGGGAATTTGTTTATTTGTGAAAATGTCATTACCTGCTAACCTGTGCATTTACTTGGTTTTGAATTAAAATGCATTGGAAAGCGTAAGCATTCATTTTTAGTAAGCAAAAGATGTTTTGACTATTTGGAGTGTGAAATGCTTAACATGTTTGTTGTAGATGTGACAGCTGAGGCAGTAGGTGTAGCTATTGCTGCACCTCCGTCGGAAGGAGAGGCAAATGCAGAGCTGTGTCGCTATCTCGCTAAGGTGCTGGAAGTGAAGAAGAGTGATGTTACTTTAGAGAAGGTACTTCCTTTTTTTCCTTTCAGTTTTGACTTCCTGCAGTTGAAATTCAAGGTTTTGAAATGTAAACGCTGAGCGCTGCTCTCCAAGTTCAGTCAGAAAGACACTTTAAGAAGGTATTTAGTTGACTTAATGAAGTGATTCATTGAATCCTGGCATAGGGAGAATTGTTTCAGTGTTCTTCAAAGATTCTCTTGTTTTCATGTTAAATGTAGCTCACAAAATTTGTGCTTTGCAGAGAGTGTGAGTGTTATTAGCAACTTCTCACTCTTTTTTTCAAATAACTTAAATATTTGATTGAAAATCTTCTGTCATTAAACTGTCACATGTAAGCAAAGGCATATGTATGCACTTGGGTTGTAGCTGGGGATCAAGGGTTTCTCTGTTTAGAATTTACATGTCCTGACTCCAGCAGAATAAACTCTTTTGTTTATTCATTGCACTGAATAAATAATTTGTTTTATTAATTCATTGTACTTAAAGTCAGTTTTTCCAGCCATTTTCATTTATAGTTTATCAGCGTAAGAGCACAGTGAAAAATGGTGCTTTTATTTTTATCTGTTGGTTTAATAGAGTAGTTGTATAAGCCTTTTAAAGCATAGTGGTAAATGACAACATGACCAGTGAATTGAGCACTGTGTTGCCAGACAGTAGAGATGCAAAGATTTGAATCTTGTATTTCATGAATTATGGGCAGACTGCTTCATTTGCTTATCAACACTTTATAAATAGCACTGTTTCCCTCCCCGGAAAGGTGATTTTCTGAAAGATGGGGTTTTTGTGTGTTTGTCTAAACCAGGGTGGTAAATCACGTGACAAAGTGGTGAAGATTTTGGTATCGATGACACCAGATGAGATTTTAGAAAAGCTGAAAAAAGAAGCCTCCAGCTGAAGCAAGAGCAGGAAATGGGACAGTGCATCTTGGTAAATTGACTGATGCTCTTTCTTACATGATGCAGCACTGTTGAGAATGTGGGTAATGACTACAGAAGGATAATTCTTCCCCCCTTGTAAATACAGCTGCTGTATAGATGAGGTTTTGTGTGGGATTTGTCTTTACTGGGGCTCCGTATCCACTTCTGTCACTACAAACTTTCTTCTGCTCTGGAGAGTTTCCTGTGGCTAAGATTTGTCCTCTTTCCTGGTCCCTAAACAAATGGTTTGGAAAACTTGTTTCTTAGTGAAACAAACATTGGTTAACAAAGTGAAAGGTTTGGACTGACAGGCTTCCATGTGAAAAGGGATACAAAAGGTTGTAAAGTTGGATAGTAAAGACTTTAAAAGAATGTTCTCTTTGGTGTCTCATGTCAAGTACTGTGTGCAGCTTTGCCCTGTGGGCACTTGTGGACATCTAAAATAAATGTATTTGAAGCCAATGGGCTGTTGCTGTAGAATCACCTTAACAACTGGAAAAAGCACATCAGTTTTCAGTATGAAAAACCAGTGCAAAAGCCTGTAACTGCACACCTGGTGTCACTTTGTAGTAGTCTGTAATTAATTCCCTTAAAAGTAGAGATGCAATCATGTATATCTTGGCCAATTGTATGTCAAGTATGATGACTGTTTTTAATAAAATGGGGAAAATGTTATTAAACTTTGTTTTGTGTTTGTATTTTTAACAAAAAAATTGTTTCCTGGAAGCGACTTATTAGAGTATTACTCTTAAATGGTTTATTTTTTATGCAATCTTTACTTGGTTTAAAAATGAGTATATTCCAAACCCTAGAGAACTGAGCAGACTTCTTTGTAGAGTGGAACAAGAAATCTGAAACAAAATGGGCAACTATACTTCAGTCTCAGGGCTAGTGAGAAGGCTGAACTTCTCTCTTCCTCAAGCTTCAGAGCTCACAGTAAGATTTAACTGGTATTTCCCAAAAATGTATGTGATATTCCAGATCTCTGGTAGGAGTTTGCTTTCTCATCTGCTTTGTTGCTGGTGTCTGAAATCGTCCTGTCTTTATCCTATGGTGACCGTATAAATAGATATATAAATGTAATGCCTACAGTAAAAAATACAAACTATTTTTAAGGTTATGCTTAAGGTTTGTCATACCTTCTCCTGGAAAACAATGTTGTCAATGCATAACTTACAACTACATTTCTTTACCAGCTTCGTGCAGTGCAGACTTTGTTACTCATCATTTATCTTTTCACAGACAAAAATCTTTGGCTTTATGGAATTCTTTGTGCTTCCAGTTATCCTAAAATGTTAGTTTTGGAGTTAGAGAACTGGTGTTTGTCAAGATGACAGCTCCTTCAAGGTGACTCATTTTAAAGATGCACTGAAAATGTTACTTTCTTGTTTGGATGGTGTTTGGAGAAATAAGTCTAAATGCTGTTTGCTTAATGGTTTGCACCTGGGCCCCTTGTTTTCTCAGGCATTTGGCCAGCCTTACATTGGCTCAGTCCTGTCCTTACTCATCTTTTCAGTCTGCACAGACTGGTTTCATTTTACTGTTCCATCAGTTTTGCTTCACAGCCCTTTGTTGTTACATCTGCTCTTGCCCAGCAGAGGGGTACCGTGTCTTGCAGAAAAATTAAGGCAAAGCCAACCAAAATAAAGTGTTCCTGCTTTGTTGACAAAGGAATCCTGTATTTATAAGTTATATTGGGAGTTGGGTGCTACAACAGCCATTATAAAGATTCCTTTGGAAGCTAATACTGTGTGTTGGATTGTTATATCCTCTATTGAAATAATGTATTGCAATCTCCCATGGCTTCAGGCAGAGACTGAGGGAGGAGCTGGATGGGCAGGTACAGTCTCTGAAGTACCTTGGTCTTCAATTATGATTATCTACAGAGTCAATTTAATCTTTCAATTCCCTCTCTGTCTTGTCAACATTCTGCCTAAGCTTTGCTGACTTCTGTTTTAGAGGCTTCACCTTTCCTAAACACCTTCAGCTGGCATTCTGCATCTGTTTTTCCTGATCAGTGAAAGCTTGAAAATTAGTAGTGTGACAGATGAAGCCTTTATGTGCTGGGAACAGGGAATTTTATTAAATAAAAGTAACAAAAAGTGTTTTAGAATGATAGTATAAATAACAGTAGGGTGTTGCCATATCTGATAGCCTCTTATATCAATGTGTTTTGTTCAGTCTTCCAATTATATCCGTAATATCTTGGTTGTATATTTATGTATCCTGGTGAAATGCTTGGGAGGCAGGAACTGCTGGTCTCTTGTGGATCAATAGTGAGGTAGAATTAAGCAACTTGTGAAGTCAATGCCAAACCTGTGATTTAGTCCCAGCTCCTTCACATCTTGCCTTGAAATCCTAACCTGTCTCTTCATGAACACAGTGAAATGTCTTTCATTCTGTTGAGGAAATTGTGGTAGTAAATATCCCTTACTCCAGCAGAGTATGTTTTTAGTAGAGCAGAGCTTTGTGATATTGTAAGAAGCTTCCGCCAAGAATGTCAAAACACTTTTCAAATCCCATCTCAAAATAAACTCTTACTCCTAGACCAATTTAAAAAGATTGTGGTGCCAGTTGCTACCCTCTTTTTACTTCTTGGTCCCTGCTTTGTCCATGTGCATTAAGCTACATGATTACTAAACTACTTGAAATTGTACTGTTGACTCAAGTCTTCTTTCCCTAATGCATGGTCTGACCCATTTCAGTAAAATCTGCCTAATGATGATTTAATATCTTGCTGCTTGCAGACCTGGCCAGTCAGTGCATTTTTCTGAATATAATTGAGTTACTTAAATATCAGCAAAATAGAAGTTATCTGAGTACATTCTCTGCCAGTCTTATGACATAGAAGGTTCTTAGTCTTTCAGCCACTCAGTTACATTTACTTTCTANAAAATTAGTAGTGTGACAGATGAAGCCTTTATGTGCTGGGAACAGGGAATTTTATTAAATAAAAGTAACAAAAAGTGTTTTAGAATGATAGTATAAATAACAGTGGGGTGTTGCCATATCTGATAGCCTCTTATATCAATGTGTTTTGTTCAGTCTTCCAATTATATCCGTAATATCTTGGTTGTATATTTATGTATCCTGGTGAAATGCTTGGGAGGCAGGAACTGCTGGTCTCTTGTGGATCAATAGTGAGGTAGAATTAAGCAACTTGTGAAGTCAATGCCAAACCTGTGATTTAGTCCCAGCTTCTTCACATCTTGCCTTGAAATCCTAACCTGTCAACAGTCTCTTCATGAATACAGTGAAATGTCTTTCATTCTGTTGAGGAAATTGTGGTAGTAAATATCCCTTACTCCAGCAGAGTATGTTTTTAGTAGAGCAGAGCTTTGTGATATTGTAAGAAGCTTCCGCCAAGAATGTCAAAACACTTTTCAAATCCCATCTCAAAATAAACTCTTACTCCTAGACCAATTTAAAAAGATTGTGGTGCCAGTTGCTACCCTCTTTTTACTTCTTGGTCCCTGCTTTGTCCATGTGCATTAAGCTACATGATTACTAAACTACTTGAAATTGTACTGTTGACTCAAGTCTTCTTTCCCTAATGCATGGTCTGACCCATTTCAGTAAAATCTGCCTAATGATGATTTAATATCTTGCTGCTTGCAGACCTGGCCAGTCAGTGCATTTTTTTGAATATAATTGAGTTACTTAAATATCAGCAAAATAGAAGTTATCTGAGTACATTCTCTGCCAGTCTTATGACATAGAAGGTTCTTAGTCTTTCAGCCACTCAGTTACATTTACTTTCTAAAACCCAGCTTTGAAACTAAGTATCCAGCTTCTCTGCAGTACTTTAATATGCTAATTAAGGATATTTAATTATATGCTCTGAAACTGGCCTCTTTGCTCTTTTACTTTTAATCCACTCCATTTATCATCTGCAGCATATTCCTACTTCTTTCAGTCCCGAGTGTTTCTAAATCCCCATTTCTTCAGGTATCATCAGTCTAAATAATCCTGGATAACTGACAACTTTGTCAATAACTGGCAGGAGCAATTTAGCAGAAAGTGCAGTTTAATATCTTGCTTCTTTCAGCTTCCAAGAAGATGGATACACCTGATGTTCCTGCTCAGTACTTCACATCTCACTGTTTCCCCTCTCATAATGTTTATTTACTTACTTATGTAAAACTTGAACCAGCTGATTTTTAAAATTTTTTAAATTTTTTTTACTTCAACCTACTGTATTCTCCTCTTAATGTTTTTCATCTTCATCTTGGGAGGATGATTCACTGCCATATTGACTATTATGAAAATGGGCTCCTCTGTCTCCTTTGAGGAACACAGTGCTTTACTCTAATATAAAAGCTGTCCTGGTTGTTATTCTCTAGGAAGGGGCTGCACTGGGGGCAAAGTGCTGTTAATATAACCAAGGCACAATAAACAGTCAAAAAACTGCTGAAGAAATAAAATCCTTCTCTGAGGTACTGGGAATTTGTTTCTTTCTAGTAATTTATATATTAGCTTTTCAAGTAATTGTTACTGAGCCAGCAGGATTTTCTTTCATCTATAAATGCTGCATTTATTTGGTCTTGCATTGTTTCAAGAGCTGGGGAAGTCACAGTGGTGAAATAGTCCACCACCTTACAACAGCCCAAGGGTAATTTTTTTGAATGTTATTTAAATAACATTTTGAGTTTCCAAATCTGAAGCATGGCAAGTGGAAAGGGAAAATGCATTGAGTATCAATTTAGCAGTTGGTCACTATAGAAACATGCTGTAAAGTGAGCAGTTAACCATGGAACCAAGGGGAAAAAATGAACCACAAAGGGCCAAAGCCTCATTTCATGTTGCTCAGATAAAGCAGTTGTCTGCCTTAAGAGAATGGCTGGAGTTACAATCTGTAATTCTGGGGTGATGGACATTGCTGCCTTTTTTCCTAACACCTGGTAAGTATGCAGGGGACATGGGAGGGGCTGCAGCATGATGTTCCTTTGGCCAGCTTTTGTTGCAGTAGTGCTTTGAAAACCAGGACACATTGAGGCATAATTTATTACAAATTTCAGAGCTCTCAATGCATATTAGCATGTACTGGTGCCCAGCTTTGTAAGGGGCATTGCAAAGTTGAATTTTATAAAACAAGCCATTTTTATGAAACCTTTTTTTCCCCCCCACACACACCCAGTGGTGCTACATGGCTTGTCTTAAAAAATCTAGAGTTTTCTGCTTCTCTTCTGATGTTCAGGAGGTCTGTGGGGTTACATTTGATAGTGATATCACCACAAATGCTCAGCCCCAGCAGCCACCTTCCTGCCACCTCTGAGCCCTGGGTTCTGTGCCCTCTTGCTGCCTCTCATGATGAGTTCTGCTGCTCTTGTTTCAGGGAAGTGCCCTCCAGCAGGACCAGGCTCTCGGGGGTTGTTTCTGCTCTTTATTTGTCACATCAGCATTGTTAGTGACTCTTATCTCCTTAGATGCCACTGCATTTCTTTTTCTGTTTTTTTGGGCCTGACAGCTCTTTGAGATGCATTCATTGTGGAAGGAGGGCAAAGACCTTGTGATACAATCTTTGCAATCAGAGGGCAAACCTGTCCCTTCCAGTGTGGCCCTGTGGCAGCTCTGTGTAGCCTTCTGGCATTTGCCCTTTAATGAAATGTCTCCTTTTGTCTTCAGTAAACCTGACAGCAGCCAGCACACACTGTGCTGGTCACGTTCCTGCTATGAGGAAAGATTGCTGTTAGCTGCTGGAAAACACTTCTGAACAGGTAATTTTCTTTAGTTTCTTAACTGCCTTTTTACAATGGGAGTGCAAACTGTTACTAATAAATTGATAGTTTATGGGTTTGGGGGAGATTTCTTCTTTTTGTTCGAAAAACCTGATTAAGCTCATCACTGGCTGAATAGAAATGCTAATACATAGAGGGAACCAGCCAGGCAAATTGCACTTGGCTAATTTCACTTAATGAGAATGTCTGATTCTTCTCAGTCACTTCCTTGCTGAGTTCAGGTTCTGCTGCTAAAGCACCCAGGAGCTTTTTGTTGAATATTTTTAAAAGATGATCAGCTTATAATGATGTTCTCAAAGTATGTGACTTCTGTTTGCTGCGATTGTTGTCACATATCAGATGGAATATTTTTTTTCCTTTATTTAATACCATGCAAGGCAATATCTCTGGCAGAAGATAAATGTGAAAATAGAACATCTGAAAACACTGATTTGACAATAGTTGTTGTTAAATTGTGAATGCAAGGCAAGAGCTGTCTTTCAGTAGCCAAATATCTGTATATGTAAAAGCAGAGATGTAAGATCTAATTAAAGACAACTTTCAGGAGTCTGAAAAGAATATAAATCCTAAATATACAAAAATAAGTAAGTCTGTCAGAAGAGGTGTTGGTACCCCTGTGTTATACACTTAAAGACAAAAAGAATGTGTAATGCCACAGCTTGCCAGAAGCCTTTCTGCCAGTTTAATGGGGCTGACATTGCAAATCTGAATGTAATTTTTTTCCTCTGATTTTGCTATAAGGCAGGTCTCCACAGGAAAGAGAAAATTTTCTGTACCATTCTTCATGTCACAAGGCTGTGAAAAAATGTTTCACTAGACCATGTTTTATGGAAAAAGGTGTTTACCAACCTTTTTTAGAGAAAATCTTTGATTTCTCAGCTGCATATAATTTCTGCTCACTTTAGTGAACCTACTTTGTCTTTTTACCTGGGGAGGAATTTAGTGAAGTGCTGCAAGTTTTACACACTTGGATGTATAAACTTAAATAAGCAATTCCTTTTAGTTCACCTTCAGGTCTTACGTCTTTTCAGGCTGGATTTTAGGCTTTGCCCTGTGGTTATCCAGGGTGAGGTACCTTGGTTAAACTCTCAGAAGACACAGACCTGGTTTGTTTGATTCCTTGTTTTGCGTAATAGGGGCACTTCTCAAATCCAAAAATAAAGAAAATAAAACATAGGGAGGAGGAGGGGAAGGAAAGGGAACAATTCCATTAATCAAAGGTTAATTCATTGTGCTAGAAGCAATTGTGCTTGGCTGGTTGGAAGTATTTGCTGTATGTCCTAAGCTCTGCTGGGAGGATGACGCACAGAAAAGAGGGTGTGATAGACTTGAGATGTTTTATGGCACCTGCTCTGCTGTTTAGCACTCAAGTGAGAATGGGGAAAAAAAACTGTCAGGTTTTCAAAGACTGCAAATCTAATAATTTGCAATATAACTTTCACAGTTATTTTTTCCTTGCAATCTGTGAATCTAAGTGGGAAAAGGATATTACCTGTGGCTCTCTTAGAGTGAGTGCTGTGCCCAATCTGAAATTTTCTGGAAGGAAAGATTCATCTGCTGAAATGATATGTTCATGTGGGGGCCATGGATGCGTAATATGATATGGTAGGTGTTGAGAGTTTTGTGGATTAAAATACAAATTCACAAGGAAAAGTTGGTGAGCTCCTCATAAGTATTTAATCTATCCTGCCTTCCCATCTCATTTAGAAAATTGATTCTACAAAGGCAGCCACATCTTGCCAGTATTTTTTCATTTTGGTGATTGAACTATTGCCCCTCACAGCAAGGCAGGACTGACACTTTGTAATTGCTGTGACAGGCTGGCACATCTCCTTGACACCAGGGCTGGCCAACTGCAGCTCCCAGGGTCTTGTCTTATCTGCAGAGCTTTGTCCAAGGTGTTGTGAGATCTCCCACAGGTTTCCATTACACTGAATTGGCAGCCCTGTGAGCCCAACCTCCAGCCTTTGGCAGAGGATGAGCTGCTGCCAGAAATGCTTGTTCAGGTTGGTGAATACAGTGAGTTGGCTTTGCAGGGGAAGACAACTGTGGACGGTATGAAAAATTGTTTCAAAATACAAGGCATCCTCTTCTATTTCTGTGTCAGAAAAGAAAGTGTTAAGACTCTAATTAAAGACAAATTTGGACTTGGAGAAATTCATCTCCATCATTGGCACCTTTCATCTCTGAATTTCAAACCTAGACCCTCTGCTGTATGAGTTTTCACTGTTGTGAAAGTACAAATACCAAAAGAGGATGACACTTCAAGGTTTAAGGGAAATCACTTGGAAATGCTTAAATCAGGTCTTCTGATTAACTGACTCACTCCATAGAGTAGTACGAGAGAGTAAATCAAACACTTACTTTCTTTTGCTTTGCTGTAGAGACACCCATCTGTCTGTCTTCCAAATGATGTGCTCTCTCCACAAAGGAGCCTTTGGTCTACTGCTACATGCGTGTTCAGTTTTAGAGGATAAATACAGCCCACAGTTTTAGAGGATAAATAAATCTGTGACTTATTTGCAACAAAAAAGTGTGACTGGAGGCAGGTTTGGCAGCAGAGAATAAGCTATCAAGTCTGTTGTGAATGTTGGATTGGTAGCTAGGAGAGAGCTGTGTTTAAGGATTTTGGAGAAAAACTTGTCCTCAACGATAAGGTTTGAGCCAATTAAAGAGAGTAGGACTGCTGATTATTTTCTGTCTTATATCTGTATGTGTCCAGTTTCACAAAGGACAGAACCTTTTTGAAAGAAAAATGACAGACTTCTGAAGTAAGAAAAAAATAACATATAAACATAAAAACAATCTCTGTGTTTTGTTCCTTTCCCCCATTTTTTCTTTATAATAACCTACAAATTCTCGTTCTGGAATAGATATGGATTCTTGGAGATGCACATTCCTCTGTTCCTTTGGTAAAGCTCAAAGTCTCTTGTTGCCACTGTAATACAAATAATAATAAGAGCATAATCAAGGTTGTATTTGTTTTGTGATTATTCTGAACACTAGAGACTAACAGCAATTATAATACCATTAAATAGTAATGGAAGAAGATTTAAAAGTAGATCATGAGACTCCTGGAAGGAGATGAAAATCTTGCTCCCTTTTCTACACTACTGCAGGCATTGTATTCCCCTCTTTTGTGGCAAAAAGAGGAACCTAAAGTGATTTCCTAAATGTTAGGCGTCAAGAGTGCCAGGTAAAAGATAGGTTTATGTGGGAGAAACTAACCAGGAATTAATTCACTCAAAAGTTAGTTTCCTTTAATTTTAGTAGTGCATTGTGCCTGGCTGCATGAAGTAGTCAGAGATACTGCATTTAGTGCCCAGAGACAGGAATATAGATCTATGCAGCCAGTGTTACAACACTATTTCAAATTTTTTTTGAGTGTGTGGACATGAAAGCAGTATGTGATACTTCTCCATGGCCCAGACCTTTGTTCCATGAAGCAGCACTCAGTTCGTACATCGTGGTTTGTGTAATCCAGTGTAAGGTGGAAGTCGCCTCCCATCTTCTTTCATGATATGTTCACACTGTAAAGCTCCTGTCGTGTGCTTGAAACTCTGCAATCCAAGGGATAAGAACAGTGTCCATCTGGAAGCCAGGTAATAGAACTGGTTGTGCTAAGCCTTGGTGTCAGGGTTCTCCAGGGCGAGAGGTGTCTGTGTAGGTTCTGTGCTTTGCATGTGAGATAGACCAACTCCAAGGAGCCTTGAAGCATCTCTGAGGCTGTTGCCTTGCCCTTGCTTTGGGATGGGTATGTTTTAGGGAAAAATAGATTTATTTGGGGTAGTTTAGTCTGTCTACTTAGTCTTGTGTGAGCCACAGATTCTACACTGGGCCCTGATTATACAGTGTCTGTGTGACTCTTGCAGTGTTTACAGTGTTCATTTGTGAGGGAGAGATAATATACATGACCCTGGTTAATGATCCCCTAACACACAGTGCTTCCAGTCCAAATTGGAAGACAGAATCCAAAGAGGAGGACAGGCAATGCATGATAAGTACTTCTCCCACTGCAGTTAGAGAAGGCTCATCACAAATGAGAAAAATGCTATTTCATTTTCCTTCAGCTTTTCAATTTCCTGTTAATACCTTTCACAGAGGAAAAAATGTTTTTTGTCAAAACCATTATCATTTAAAGCCATATAAATTTGAAAGCTCTTAGAAGGCTACAAATGTGAATTAAAACACCCATTTTAATTTTTCCTTAAGTATACTATCCTTGGTTTATTCCTTTATTCCCTTTTGTGTAAAGTGACGTTTCCTGACAAAGGGCCAGTGAAGAAGATTTATAAACTGAGTTTAGTTATAATCACATTCTGGCCTGTGTCAGTATTCAGGATGTATTGCTTATCTTAACCCAAAGTGATGTGCTAATTTGACTTGGAAATGGAGTAAGATGTGGACACAAAGTAAACAATTTACTGAATTAAATAAAATGGTAACTACAGATCAGTGATTCTGCCGTAGCGCTTCGCTCATTAAAACAAGACCTCGCTCTTAGTGCACGGGAATCTGCAGTTTGTCAGCTGCTGGCAGATGATCAGCCCCATTCCCAAACTGTGCTCTGTCCAGCTTTGCCTGCAGGCTGCCAATGTCACTGGGACACTCAGGGCACTGCCAGCCTCGGAAGCAGCAGACCCAGCGTGGCCCTTCCCCACCCGGCTGCGATGCAGATGTTCCACACACGAGATCCTTCATGCATTGTAACATTTGTTTGGCTTCTCAGCATGTGCAGTGGACTGACTGCTTCTATATATTTATATCTGTTGTGCTCACAGAAAAAAATGTGGCTTATTTAGCAGCTTAATCCATAGAATTCAAATAAATTCTACTCTTTGGGCCCTTCACTGGTTTTCAAGTCTGTGGTATTCACCCTGTCTGTGTTAACGCAGACAATTCCTACTGAGGTGTCAGTGATTTTTATTACTTACAGTAATTTTCTTTTGTTTAATAACCTCTCCTCAGCTGTTGAAACTGAGGCACTCTTGTGTAGTTCACTGAGATTGTCATATTAAATCTGCTTGTCTCTTGCAAGCAATAGTAGGGGTGCTCCATAGAGATTTTGGTATGTGCTGTAAGGATCCTGGGCTCTCCTGAACTCAGCTGGGATCTCTGAATAGGCTGCTTTTATCCCAATTGGTGCAGACAAAAATACTATAAGGTCACTGCCACATGCTGTTCCACAATAAAGCTGTCCCAAAATAACCAATCCATAGCTGATGATAACATTGTAGAGAAGGAAGAGCTCCCAGGCTTCAGCCATTTTTAAGAAAGAAGGAATTGGCAATGAGCTACTGAGGTTCAGAGAATAGCTTTCAGAGGGAAGTGTGGAAAATGTGTCCTTCACTTTGCCTAAAATGAGACTGGGCAAAAAACCTCAACCCCAACTATAAATGTTCTGTGTATGGAGGGATGAGGTGTGGTACCAAGGCATCCCAAAAGGTACAGTGAAAGAGGCTGGACATGGACAGGGAGTAAGGATTTTTCCATTTACATAAAGCCAAGCCAAATGAAAGCAAGAGGCAGATATTTAATGTGATCTTAACTCAGGATTCATGTTTTGATCATCTTGATGCTCACTTTGGGAATAATCAAAAATGAGCTGACCTTCACTTGTTAAGATTACCTTTCATTTTTGTGTGTGTTACAATTCTCAGTGTTCTGTAGTAGTCCTTAGAGTTTCTGTATACTAGTAGCATAAAATGTGAAGAGCCTGAGAAGGTTTTCTGAGCCATGTCTTGGGTGTGATGGTTATGGACAGGTTTCTGCCTTTTAAACCACAGTATGGGAGGTGTGATCTAAAGAGAGAGAAATTAGTAGTCAGAAGCCCTTCACCAGCTGATGTCCTGTAGCACTGCTGTGTGCAGGATGCATGTGCAGCAGAAGTGGAGTTGAGCCAGAGAGCAGCTCAGTGTGTGGACAGCTTGGAATCCAAAGTCACGACGGGACCTGCTGGGATGTCTGGGATCCTCCCCCAGAGCACTAATGAGAAAGAGATGCCATATGGAGGAATTCTCTTGCCAACGGTCTATGGTGCTGTCTTTGTCTTACAGTTCTCATCAATCACAAGTAGCTTTTAAATAGATTTGTATTTTATCTTCAGTCAGATGATTTCATCTTCTCAGTAAATAAGGACACTGACCTTTCAATAGACTCTTCTGGAACAAGACTTTCTTTCTGATAAGGCATATTTGTTGGAATGCCTGCTCTATCACTCTTCTCTTACTGCACCAGTACATCCCCTTTTTCATCACAGCTGATTCATCCACTCCTCCCTTCCCCACTGTATTTTCTTTTCTTTTGCTGTAAGTGCAAAGAACAACTTTACCTTTTACCTTTTCTTTGAAAATCTGAAGTTTAACTACGTAATTCTATTCTTTGCATTAGCATTTTTGCATCTACTTGTTTTTTTAAAAAGCAAGCACTGTAATACCTATAAGGCTGGAATTTTGCTAACCCTTGCAGTGATTGTATGGTGTGTGTGAGAATGTTTATAAAATCAATTAAATACACATGAATAGCACATTCAATACAGTAACTGTCACAAGTTTTATTGATGTGGAATTGAGTTGGGATAGATTGCCCCCTTGTTTTTAATTCACCTCTATAAAATTCAGTGTTAACTATCAAATTGGATTACACACAACTCTTAACTATGATGAGGCTGTCTTTATGCTACTTTTATTAAGGTCTTTTCTACTATACCCATAGGATTAGAATAATTTATTGCTTAGTGTAGGTCTCAGTTTGAGAGCTTCCTAGGCCACATGAATCCCATATATATAACTATGAACATAAAGACAGTGTTTGAATCAAGTCACTGCCTTTATAGTATCTTTGAGTTTAGTAAAAAAAAAAAGTATTTAAAAATCAGCATACAAATTAATTTGCTCACCAGAATGTTTCTAATGCATTATGTTGGGACATACAGACCCCAGCTGAGATTTATATATCGTATCTATGTTCTATACAGAGTAGCCCCTGCCTGGTAGGTTTTGTAGCCAAAATGCAGAGCACAGAAGAGGAAAAAAGGTCAGACAACCACAGCTTTACAGATGGAAGCCGAGATACAAAAGCATTAAATGTGATCTGTAGCTGAGCATGCATGTCTGGTTGTATTTTTGAAAATACCCTTTTTGCTTTCTTTTTAGTTCAGAAAGCATGACTGGAACTGTGGAAAAATTGTCTTTTTAGAATTTTAAAGTAGCTTTAAAAGGTCTTTTCTTCAGAAGTATTCACGAAGATGAGAAACTACTAAAACAGATATATCTGAAATAAGCAGCCTGGTGCCTGTGTAGGGATAGGAAGGAGAGAGTAAAAACAGATTAAAAAACATTTTTAGGTCAATTGTAAGAACACATCTAATGCAGGTGTGGAGGGAAGTAAGATTAGGCTGATCTTTTATTACATAGCACTAAATCCATTTTGTCTCTAGAAACTAAAATCCTGCTGGTGACATCTAAAGAGGTTCTTCAATTGGATTTACCCAGACTGCAGTGATAAATAGTGATTTGTCTATTGTCCCTTGCATCTGTCCACCTTACTTAAGGACTTAAACTCTGCCAATGTAATGAGACAGCTGCTTCCAGATTCTGTGTTCTGCCGACTTGTTCTGTGTGGGGAGGTCCTTGGAGTCTGTAGAGGAAGGAGTTTGTCTTTTTTCTTTTTCTTTTTTTCTAAGTTTTTTTGTTTCCTTCCCCCTAGGCTGTGGTGTGGCTGTAAAGTCACTTGGTGACCAAGAGTCAAATCTTACCACTTAACTCTTCTCTGCAGGACACACAGGGACACAACCATGAAACAATCCCTTAGCTCAGCTCCTCCCCTTCATTGCCAGGGTTGTACAACGTACCCTTCCACTCCCACCTTTTCTTAGAACATAAAAAAAAATAATTCTTCTGATGGAAGCATCCTCTGAGCTGCAGGGATGGAGAAATAGGATTTGCCCATGTTGGCAATTTAAGGTAAAGCTCCTTTATGTTCTTACAGGAGTTTAGCTGGGGTTTAGAGAAGCATATGGGTACCCCAGGCTTGATTCTCCATCAGCTCACTTCAGAGCGGGTGTTCCAAGTGTGTGGCTTGTAAATGAGAAATATGAGCTTGATCTGAGAAGAATGTGTGTCCCCACAGAGCTCTTGCACTGATCTAAACTCCAAAGATTTCCTATGCTGTATTTAAAAGCTCATACCATTAAAACCACTGAGGCAGTATTCCCAAGCATACTTTGGAAACCAAAGTCTCGGTGGCATTTGTAAATCAAGAAGATGTGATGATGGAAAACCAGGCTTTTGCCATGGAAAAAATAATTTTCTTCTTGTTATGTATGAGGCTTGCTGCTTTTGGCAATTATTACTGTTACTTTATTTTCCTTGACCACATTTTCAATAGCAAAATTTCAAGCATTTCTTCAGAAACAAACTTCAGACATGACTTTGGACAAAAAGCATCCATTTTCTGATCTTGCTAAACCTGGCCAAAAGTTGTGTGAAACGTGATGTTCTTAGGCTTCTAACCTTTATCTTAACAGTATTCAATATAATCTTAATTTAATTTATGTGGATATATAAATACCAAAATTGTCTTTCCCCACACAGAACAAGATTGAAAAACCTTAGTATCTTAATCATTGTTTTAACTGTAACACGTTTCAGTTTGAAGATTGTTTGAATGCTTGAAGATTATTTTTCTTCATGGATGAGGTTGAGCCTTGATTATTTTCATAGTTCTGTAACAAATAACTAAGTTATTTTCCTGACTTTAAATCATCTCTTGAATAGATAAGGTTTTTTCTTCAAACAATGAGCAGGAGCAGCTTTGATCCTTGTTATTGAGGCATCTTTTATTAATGAAATAAAGTTTGAATTATAAAATATGCAGGGGAAAATAAAAAAGAAAATAGAAGGAAAAAAATGTGGAAAAAAGTCATCTAGCTGAAAAAAATGCTTCTCGGTTAGGAAAAAGACAGCTTTTTTTTGTGTTTCTCACAAATAACATAGAAGATGAGCACTGGGGATGATGATGTGATTTATCCTGTTGTGTGTAGGTCTTGGAGTAAAACTTAGTTATTAGCAACTTTCATCATCTCTTCTAATAAATTTGCATATTAACAGGCAAGGCACTTAGAAAGTCAAGGGGTGAACTGTATAGAAATAACACTTTGGTATCGCTGTTTCACATAAGCAAATGAGGACTGACAACCACTAAGTGCAGTCTGGGCTTTCTGAAGGAAAATGTAGGCCATGGTAAACACAAAAATACATTCCAGCCTGCAGGGCCTAATCAAAAAATAAGCCTCTTGAGAGGCAAGATCATTGTGCACCACCACAGTAGGTTGCCATCAACTCTTCTGGCAGTGCTGGACTCAGTTTTGATCTTTAGATTTACCTCCATGTGTCTCGAATCAGGCTGCATTTTTCCAAGGTGCATTCAGGGAAACCTGATCTGCCCTATAATCTCGCTTAGCTCCTGGGCATTAGAGTATCAGCACTGTGCATAATTCAAGCAGGGTTATGTAGCTCTCTTCTAACATAAAGTGACAAGGGGACAGATTATAGTAATTTTTCCTGATTGGCAAATGAAAGGCAAGGGAGAAGCAGTTTCGCTCAATTACTCCCAAGGGGATCAGTGGCTGCTGTAGGGAACAGTCCTGTTTTCCTTTCCTTCATGTTCCTCTCCCTCTTGTTTGTCAGAGTTAGAGAAGGTGTAACTGCACAGCTGGGCCAGGGCCAGCCAGCAAAATTCTCCAGAGTTGCATAATTCAGAGATTTCTGTTTTCACTAAGGAACAGGGGTGGTGGCAGGTAAAAGCTTCTCTTTAATTTGATACAAAAAGCTTTTACCTTACAACATCTCAGTGTAAGAAGCAAATGTCAACACGTTTCTTCATTAAGAATATTTATTAGCAAATGAATCATGTGAGTTTAAATATATTCAAATATATAACTGCTGCAATATATTAAAATATATTTAAACAGTAGATTAAATATCTTTCTTGTTCTAGGAATTAAATGTTGATTATATTTATACACAAATGACTCTTGTCTCCCCAGTCTGAAATCTCTACTAGAGAGCCTCTTGAAAGTAGTTCAGTTTCTAACTAATCTTTCAAAGCACATCTGCACATTTCTCTTCCCAGGTGCAGAGACAGGATAAAAAAAGGTTGAATAGCAGTGAAAACCTGTAAAACTGTATCTCACAAATCACACTAAGATTTTTTTTGTTTGTTTTTACTGTGCACTTCTTTTGCCTTCAAGTATCTAGGGGTTTAGGTGTGATTTGAAAGCCTTTAGCATTTTTAAAAATGCTAGTTAAGAAATTATATAAAAGCTATTGATTTTTCTCAGTTGTTTGCCACAGCACCTGTAATTTAGAGTGATTATTCTTCAGTATCAATTAACAATCCATGCAAGATTGCTGTATTTGTTCAGAAATGGATTTAGAACTGCTGCAAAGCCCTATGCAGCACTTTGTGTTAACACTCTTGGTAATGTGGCAGTCATTTTTTAATACATAACACTTATCTTTGTTTTATTCATGGTAATAATGATGTCTGAGCAAATGTCAGATGGAAGACATCTCTTATACTCAGATTCCAAACACTGAATTTTAATATTTACTCTGCAATCTCCAGCATAGTTAAAGGGAACAATTTCTGTGGTGTTTGAAATTGTAAATGTTAAAGTTACTCAGCTTCAGTTTTGTCATCTGTAATACACAGACCATAACTGCAGGCAATACTTAACTGGTTTTATTTAGCTTGGACTTTATTATAAATATTAATTCATCTAAGTGGAAACTGAGGTAATATATTTTGAATTCTATTTACCTTTCTGTCTGGTGCAAGACATGCCTTTATTTAGCAATGTATTCCTTTCCCCCCTCACCCCATGACATGGGACTCTTGCCATAATTGTTCCAAGGAAATGTTTTGTAAATAATACAGCCCCTTAAAGTTGAATTGAGAGCTCTACTGGTAAAGCAGATTGAGTCAGGAATGTAAAAACACAAACTGTGAAGCTGCACTGGTCTGTCTCTCCCCAGGTCTCACAGTCAAGAAGCTCAGAGTAAGACCATAAAATGTCTGTTTCTAATTCGTAACTTCCACCTAGACCATCCTGATCTATCTCCTTCTACAGGATAACCACAATATTGTAGACTGGATTTGCCATTTTCTGGAATACTACACCACCTGGCACTTTTTGGAATGCTTTGCTGCACATCCCTGGAGGAGTGAGTGTTTCATACCATGAACACAAGCTGAGAGAGCTGGGGATGTTTAGCCTGGAGAAGAACCTGGGGAAACCTTACAGCACCTTCTGGTATCTAAAGGGGCTACAGGAGAGCTAGAGAGGGGCTTTAAAAAGAACATGAAGTGACAGGACAAGGGGGAATGGCTTCAAACTGAAAGAGGGCAGGTTTAGATTCTATTAGGAAGGAATTCTTCCCTGTGAGGGTGGTGAGAGAGTGACAGAGGCTGCCCAGAGAAGCTGTGGCTGCCTCATCCCTGGAAATGTTTCAAGACCAAGTTGGCTTTGAGCAACCTGGTCTAGTGGAAGGTGTCCCTGCCAGGCTTGGAAATAGATGATCTTAATGTCCCTTCCAACCCAAACCATTCTAGGACTCTTCATTCACTAGCTGAAGAATAATAAAAATAATATAAAATAGTTATTGGGCTTGAGGAAAGGCAACAGATGAAACAGAAGCTGTTCCTTCTGCTGGGTTTTATTTCAATCTGAGATGCTACTCCAGATGGTAAGGAGGAACATCCTGGCACAGCCTGACTTCCGTGGCATAGCTGGCAGTGTCAGGCTCCTCACAGGAAGATGTGCACTCCCTTCCTGGAGGCAGGAGTCTGGGGGATTTGGCACTTTGCATGTGATTCTACATTAAAAGGGAATTCCACCCTACCAACTTCCAGGCTCTTCACAGGGAGCACAGGGAAAAACTTTGCATGGTCTTGTATCTCTCTTTGTAAAGGCTCCACTATATTAATGAGGATTAAAGAGAATGCATTTCATCCAGTAGAACTCCTTAACAGAAAAACAAACCTCTGGTGAAAAGATTTCCAACTTAATTCAAGGCAAATACTTCAGGGAGTAGGGTATTAAAACCTGTATCAGAGTTAACAGTATTGCATCAAAAGCAGAAAACAAATACTTAGCAGGTAGGTGAAGACACTTGTGTCAGCTTTTGTATCACACACCATGTAAAAGCCACAGAGGGTGAGTGTTTCTGAGACCAACAGTAAACACACTTTAGGTCTTAAAAGCATCTGATGAGCTGGGGGACTGTGCTTTTGACTTCTACACTTTGTCTTTAAATCAAGATGCACAAATTTGTGCTCCTTATCACATAATGCCATGACTTTTACAGCAGTCAGCAGGGATGGGTCCCTGTTTCTGCACAGCAGCTGAAGAAAATGTCAAGTGCAAAGACAGGCACTGCTCTCCTGCTACAAATTAGCTTATCTTCCCCCTTAGTGAATGGGGAAATAGAGAACTCTGACTCTGTTATAGCAGAATGTAAAATAGTGGATTAACACTCCAGACTTCTAATTAATCACAATGTGTCTTATGCTCCTGATTGCAGCTGAGTAGGCCATTCTTCTGACTTAAACCCAACAGCTGCCCAGTATTAACACTGATCTGTCAGTACAGCTCCTTCTGCAGCTGTTGGCAATGTTGCAATACAATGTTTCAAAAGTAGGTTTCAGAAATATTCAGAAACATCTTTACATGTGAACTGTACTTTTATTGTGTGAATACTTAAAAAGCCCCATAAATCTTAAACTCTAAGAAGTGAATAACACTCTGCACTGCTTATGCTATTTTCTCATGCAGGTGAAAGTATAGACCAGTACTGATCACAGTTCTTCTGTAACATGCACTAAGTATTTTATACAAAATATTTTACATGTCAAAGGTTTACAGCTTTACTGAAATGGGAATTTCAAAAGTTTGTTACACACATACCAAACCTATTTAAAATGACACAGAATAATCTAAGCCTGATATCACTTCTCAGGTAAACTTATGTATCACTGAACTGCTACAAGAAGAAGAAACATACTTAAATACTTATTTTTTGTTTAAACTCTTAGACCAGGTTTTAAGAGGAATACTGCAAATGAATTGAGTCACTATGCTGACCCCAGAAAATACTTATGCAATAGAATCTTTCTGCTCAGTTTAAAAGCATGTGAAATTCAAACCAAACTGAGCTTCTCCCACTGTCAAAACCCAAACTAAGAATTTCTCTCCCCAGAGAGACATGGTATCTAATTTTCAAAAAGAACTAATCTTAAGGCAATATGCCACTACTACAGGCTGTACACAAACCACAGCTATCCTCCCCTGAACAGTTTTATTTTCTAAAATCTAACGGAAATCTCAGTCATGGAAGAAAAGATGTGTATTAATACATATTCAGAAAAAAGAATGAGACAGACATTTAATCTAAAATCTACAGACTCTAAACAAACGCCATATGTTTTTATTATTCGTAACAGGAATTCCCTTTCTCATTTCACAACCACAAAGAAACAGCAGTGGACTGATTGTCCAGTTATCTATAAAACTGTGGAAAAACAAGAAAACTGAGAGCTAACTGAATTTGTTACACAGCATTGCTGGGCTTTCAGCCCACAGGTACATCAGTAGGGATGGTAGCGAGGCCCTGGGCTGTAGGAGTTGTAGCCATACTGTCCATAGTGGGATGAGTATGACTGTCCTTGTCTGTGCTGCTGGTAGTTATTGCCCCAGCCTCTGTCTGGCCTCTGATTAGATCTGTAGTCACTCTGCCAGTTGTACCTGTCCCCTCTGAAGTATCGACCGTCTTGAAACCTGCAATGAAAAGAAATAGGAAATTCTTATATGAATTGTGAAATTGTAAAAAGATGAATGGTAATGAAAACTGTTAAGTAATTTAATACATTCAAAGACTTATCTTTTTATATGACAAACTCATGAAAACATATCTACAGTCAACTGAGATAAATCATCCTTTTCTTACCCCACACCCTGTTTGCTGAGGGATGGGAGGACAGTGTTTCCTAACACAGAGTGTTCACAGGCATTAGGAGAACTGCCAGAAGTTTGAATGGAGACTCAAACTGCCCATGTATCTACAAACAACCAGAAGGTACATCTGTAGATGTGTCAAAGCCACATTCCATCCAGAAGCTTCATGGTTGAAAGCTTTGGCAAAGCAGGCTTAGGTACAAAAGACAACTACCACAATCTCCTACAGATTTCCATACTCAGGACACTGTACCTTCCCAGTGGTATTTAGACATTGTTCAGTCTAAATTTTGGCTTTTCAGCTGTATCTCCATTCTTATCAACACTTGAGCTGCCTCACAGTCATTTTGTTTGCAAGTGGTGTGGTGTAGACAAACAACATTTGCATAAGGATAACTCAGTGACCACAGTGTAGATGTAACAGGTAATGACTTCAGTCAGAGTTTTCTAAGAACATTTCCTTAAACAATCACCTTTCCTTAATCTGTAGAAACTGATTCTGTGTTCAACTTAATGACAAGCTTCTAAGGTGAGAAAAAGTTAGAATGTCATCCTCCTTTGCTTCAGATAAGGACAAATTCTGTTTAGATACTTAGCTAAGAACTTTTCCCAGTTGTTAGCTGGGCTGAGTTTAACTGCTTTACATCAAAGGCCAGTTAGTATTGCCAGACATACTATATGCTGAAATCATTGTTTTTCAGTCACTCAAAAATCAGATGTTACTGTCCAAAATTCAATAAAAAGCTGCAATTACACCCTGAGTAAGTAATTCAAAGTATTTTGCTTTGGCAGGTAACACTGTACTTGCCAGACAGATTGGATGATTGATTTTACAGTTGTTTTTACTAGATAAAAGAAACACTCTTACAAAGTACAGCAAACATTTAGGTTACAAATTAAATGTATCTGTTGCTGGCTGTCCAGAAAAATCACATTATTAGCTTTTTCCTTTGCACATTTTCCTGCCACTTATCTTCCAACAGAAGGTAGGCTGCTTAGTTTTGCAGAACTCCCATCCTTCCCCTCTGAAAAAAAGTTCCTGCTGAGCAGTAACAAACGCCAGGGCAACAGGTTCAGTGGTTCCAGCTCATCCTTCACTAAAAATCAAATAATTTCGTACTTTTATACACAATGCAAAAATTTTGCTTATCAATAACATGTAAAACCTCAATACCTTTCAGAGATTATTTCTCTTAAGCACAGCTGCCTATGAAGTAACAAGATGCTTCTATTAACACAACAGAATCCTGTATTTTTTCTGACAGAAATGACTGCTTAAATATGTATTTGTGGAACTACCAAGAGATAAAACCAAGTCAGTACCGATCTCTGTTCCTCTGGTTGCCCCCAGCTCTGTTTCTCCACTCTTCAATGATGGGAGGGGGGTCTGCAGGACGTTTCAGGTATTCCTGGTATTCCTCATCTTCTGATGTGAATCGATGAGCAAACATCAGTTCATAGTTGGGGGGCACCTCAGCCAGGGAAGTCATTCTGAAAGCTTCAAACATAAACACAACAAAAGTGGCTTTAGCAATTTGTGATGACTCTCATTGTAAAGAACTACCAAAATCCACTCAGTGGGAATGAGGGGCAGTGAAAAGTTACACTCAAATTAAAGCACCTGTTGGGTTTTGAGCAGACAGCATAGAGGATGAATAGAAAAAAGTACTTCTTCAGAACACTGCCCATCTACTAATCCACTTTTCACAGGAAAAACAACTATTAACTTGAAAAGTTTGCTAAGGCAGAGTATCATGGAAAGCCTACAAATACATACAGCCAGGAAGAGAAGCAAAACAACCAGAATTACCTGCAATAATTTACATGCTAACAAATTGATTTGGGGAAAGGACAGCACCTAAGGGGTTGGTAAGTTACCTCACAATATGACTCTCTGATGGGATTTGTGCATAAGGCTTCAGTTTCCTTATTTTTATATATGTGAATTTGTCCTTCAGACATCAGTGCCATCTCATACCAGCCATCACAAAAAATCTGGCCCTAATACCAGACACTGAGGGAGCTCTTTGCCTACTGTTCTAACAACCCCGGGCAATTTACAGACTATTTAAGGCCTTTGCCTCTTGACTTCCTGATTGAACTTTTCTGCCATCTCCCAAAGATCTGCTGGCAGGGCCACTATTCTCCTTGCGAGCTAGAAGGAAAGCTAAGAAGGAAGGAAGGAGGAAAACTGTTTTCTTCTGGACCCGGAGCGCTAAAATATTTACCCTCACTGACCAAGCCCAGTTTTTGGCTCCTTCCCACTGCACCCATGAGCATCTCGAGTCCGAAGCAATGGGGTGTTCCCGGGGGTCAGCCCAGCACTGCTGCGGCCCGAGCTGCCCTGGCCAAGGCTCAGGCTCAGGCTCAGGCCGGTCCGTGTCCGCAGCCCCCCCTCCCCAACCAGGGGCAGGAATTATTCCTGCAGGATCCCTCTGACGTCACCCTCTATTTTTCCTGCCATCATCTTAACCTCGTTAGTTTTTATTACGAGCTTTCTCCGAGGAACTTCGCTCCTCGAGCCCGTCTCAGTCCGGGTGCGCGGGGGTAGCGCTGCCCTGGAGACCCTGCGCTGCAGCTTGTCCCGAGCGTCCTGTTCGGGACACCCCTCACCCTCCTCCGCCTGAGGAGGGGCTGCCTGCCCTCAGGGGGCTCCCACCGCAGCCCCTTCCCCTCACGGCGGGCCGGGCAGAGCTGAGGGGAGCAGCGCGTATCCCCTCCTTTCCCCTCCATCCCTCGCAGCCGCCCCCGCCATCGCCCTCACCGCCTGCAGCCGCCGCAGCGCAAATCCCGCCTCTTCCGGGCCGGGCCCCGCCGCTTCCCCCGGCGGCACCGGGACGGGACCGGGACCGGGACCGGGAGCGAACGGGAACGAACGGGGCAGGCGGGGCTCGCTGGGAGCGAAGGGGCCGTTTGCCCCGAGTTAGGTTGGATACAAAGCGCGGTGGCATAAAGAGTATCGAGGCTCGTGTGGCGCTTACCGTGGCTGCCACGCGAGTTCTAAGATCGATCTTAAACGAAAGGTGCGACTGAAAATGGTGAAAGGAGTGCGGCGCCTGCTGCCGTAACCCTGTGCCTGGCGATCGTGCGATTTTTAAGTGCGTTTCTGGTGTAAAAAAGCTTAGAGATGTGTTGGCTGCTTCGTGGAGAAAGGAAGATGACGTGAAGCCTTTTGGCAGCTAAATAATTCCGCGTAAACCAGAATAATTCTGTGTTGGCACTGCTTCAGCAACACATTTACACTCCCACCTGGTGCTGTAGATAGTGGTCAGTGCTGTCACCTTTAATGCAGGTGAATTTACGTGTGAGCCTCAAAACTCGGTTGCTAAGCGATGCCCTGTGCAGATTAATGGCGAGATACGGGGAATCACAGGACATGCCGAGTTTGAAGGGATCCACAAGGATCATCGAGTCCAACCCTTAGCCCTGGACAGGACCATCCCCAAGAGTCACACCATGTTCCTGAGAGCATTGTCCAAACACACCTTGAGCCCTGTCAGCCTTAGTGCTGTGACGACATTCTTGGGGAGGCTGTTCCAGCACCCAACCACCCTCTGGGTGAAGAATCTTTTTCTGATATCCAACCTAAACCTCCCCTGACACAACTTCAAGCCATTCCCTCAGGTCCTGTCCCTGGTCACCACACGCAAGAGATCAGTGTCTGCCCCTCTTCCCCTCACGATAAGGTCTCCCCTCAGCCTCCTCCAGGCTGAACAGACCGAGTGCCCTCAGCTGCTCCTCATAAAGCTTCACCTTCACAATCTTTGTTGGCCTTCCTTTGGACGGTCTCTAATGGCTTAATATCTTTCTTATATTGCAATGACCAAAACTGCCCCAATATTCCAGGTGAGGCCGCACCAGAGCAGAGCGGGACAATCTCATTCCTTCAGCGGCTGGTGATGCTGTGCCTGATGCCCCCCAGGACACTCCTGGCTGCCAGGACACTTGACTCAGGCTCAAATCACCATCAACTAGCTGTGCTCCCCCCCATATCACTGCCACCCGAAGGATTACTGCTCATCTGTGAAGTTATGAACAGCTCACTGCCCACAGGATCTGTGATACTGTTGTGCTGGGTCACCCCTCTCCTCTGAAAGACTGGTTGACAGCAAGACCTTCCGGTAGCAGAAATGGTGTTGGTGTCCCTGTTCCCCATTCTCCTTGTTTCCCCAGCGTTGATGTCTTTGCAGTGCTGACTGATTTCCACAACACTTAATCCAATGATTTTTAGACCGTCACTTGTGCTGTGTATAAGAAGTGGATTTTTATAGGACCCTTTCAGAAAGCAATGGGTTTTTTTTCCAAGCTCTACTAGAGACTCTATCTCTTGCAGGCACTAGCAAAGCATAGACTGATAATTGAGTAGATCACTTGAAACAAAATACCCCAGCAATAGTAGCATTCAATTCTCCAAAAATATTAGACCAGAATAAGTGCCCTTTGTTTGACATACAAACAAACATTTTTGTGACCTACAGCAGGAGTGTACTGTCACTTGCAGAATAGAAATCATGACCTCAATCCAAACAGTTTAATGCAAATAGCCTAGACAGCTAGTTCAAAGCCAAGCAGATTGTAATTGAGGCTGAAAAATAATATATTTTGGTTTAAGTTTTCCCCATATAATCTCTGTTCTACTAACTACCCTTTTGAAATGGGCAAAAGTAAGTAGAATTTTATTTCTTCCCCAGACATATTTCATTTTGATCACTGGATATCACAATTTCAAGTGTGTCTACAGAGGATTTAATGCAAAAATTAATGAGATGATCCTTAATAAAAGGGAGACACTTCTTTATTTTTGAATCAAGAAGTTTCATGGATGTTTCATGGGTGACATTTTTCATTAAAAGACCAATCTTAGTATTAAACTTTAAATTATAGACTCAAGTCATCCATACAGTTAATCATGTGCATAATCTAAGCATATATGCAATTCTGTTGAAGGTATGGTCCTCTTGTAATGCTGTGAGCAGTGTACTTCATCAATTACAGTTTTGCTAAGATGCTCTCATTAACATATCCTGTATAGAAAAACACTTGGAGGGAATGGCTAAATCAGAGTGGCACATAATTACATATATTATATATATATTATACATATATATATAGAGAGAGAGATGATGCTTGTGCTTTGGTTCTTTTTTCATTACGTGTCCTTATGCTTGCTATGGGTTATAACATCAAGAAGGAGATCATGATCCAGGTGGCAATATCCTAAGATTTCTCATAGATGCTATACTAAAGTTCAAACTGCCTGTAAGAAAAGTGACAGACAATTTTCAAAGAAATAAAGACACTCAAAAATTAGTATTGTCACTGAGAAGAACTTTCAACACCCCATAAATGCATCATGTAGCACATACCTACAGAGTAAGTACCCAAATATTTAAAAGGTCAAGCTCCAAGTGTTGTCAAGACAGAGAACTTGATAATCCACTCTTGCAATCTTTGTGCTCACTTCAAGGCTCTCTGGATAATTAATGTGTTGTTTTTTTACAAGCATGATCTTGTAATCAGCATCTCTGAAGTCTACTGTAGTGTGATAAAGCCTCAAAGGATTTGCTTTTTTTGCTGTGGATTTCATTATGTTAAATAATGTGCTGTTAGATGAAGTCTTATCTTCTGAATTTTAAACTAAGAGTTGCTCCTCTTAGACTATCAGAAATTAAGGAAGCTTTTGTAGAATGGATCTTCCTGACTGAACAAAGGACTATGTGCTAAAACTAGAAAACTCTTGTTTGCCTTGAAACAATGGAAAATGACAGTTCTTTTTATAACTATTTAGCCTTGATAACTCATGCTGTTCTGTCACAGGACTTTGTATTTGATGTTTTACATAAATCACCAGCTTCTGGACTCACGTGTTTTCATTACACTCAACTTTCATTTGAAAATTAAATTCTAGACCTTGTTATTACAGACACTTCTTGTTAAAAGAAGTAAGTCTGCTCTACAGGATAACCAGCCTGTACCAAGAAGCAAAAGGAAAACATTATTCAGGTTTTATTTGTTTAAAATCTTCTCTCTTTTGCAATTTTCTGTTTCTTTAAGACAAGGTTCATTGCTCTATCTCAGTAGAGCTTGACAGCTGCGACATTTTTAATGAAAAGTCAGCATGTGTCTATTTCAGTAGCAGGAGAAAAGGAGAACTAAATTTCTTTGTGCATTTCTATGTCTTTAAACAGAAGGGATCCTTTTTCTTCAGCGTTAATATCTACCTTGAGAAATCAGCTAAGAAACTAACATCACTTATAATTGGGGCCTGTACAATTGAGGGAATATTTGTCTACAAATGAAGAAGCAGAGAGACCTCCATAGATGGTTATGGATGCTGCTGGGGATTTTTAGTAACAAAGTAATATGTCAGAAAACATTTGCCTTCAAAACTCCCAATTTTTTTCTTAGCTGGCTGAAACTGCTCAGTGGTTTCCTGTCAGCCAATTTTCCTCTCCCCCCGTTCTTTTTTCAGTGTCTCAGTTACAGTGTAACTGAAAGCCTGGTTTGTTTGTACAACGAAACCTGATTTCCCAGGTAATTTATTCTAGGAGATGGTGATGTCTGGCACAGCTAGGGAGAGCAAGACTTTGTGTTCTGCCTGCAGCAGGTACAAAGGGCATGCGTGGCAGCCTTGTTATTGATTACACATAAAGGAAAGCTGTGTTTCCGTGGGCACAAGAGGCTGTAAGACCACCAGGGGCCATCAGAGCGACTAATGACCGCCAAGTACTCGCTTGATCATTCACTGCACTGAGAGACAGGTAGAGCAGAAATACTCTGCAGCCAGTTTTCAGAAATGCTGGGGGTTGTGCTCTTTCTCTAGGACCTCCTGTGCTTGGAAGATTAGTTCTCATTTTGGGGTTTTATCCCTTTGGCTGGAAAGGATTATTGCCTAGATGAAGCTCACTTAAATAACAAGAAAGATGGAGATACAACAGCTGCTACTGACAAATGCCTCTGAAGCCCATGCAGTTATTCTGTCAGATCTCTGCTTTGCCTTTGCTGTTATATTGTACAATATTGCTGAGCTTCAGAGCGTCTTTCACACACCTCCATATGGTATTGTGAAGTGAAGTCCATAAAGGAACAGACTGTGTGTTTCTAACAACTTCACTAAACTTAATACAAAAAATGTTTCCTTCCCGTAACAATGACCTTTAAATGTTAACTGGCTAAAAAAATAACACTGTCCTTTTTTAAAGAGGGGAAAATGCAACTCCTGGTGCTTAATTGCATTACAGAATAACCATTTTGGTGCTGTGGGGCCCAATTCCTTTGCATTAAGATTGCAACAGTGTAAAGCTTGATTAGAAGGAATTTATTCCTAATTTATGCCAGTATGAAAGAAGGCCTTTAATTTCCCTAAGAGTTATTTCTGTTGTCAGTCTTTTAAAACTCACAGTCATATTAAATTATATTTCTAGTGTATTGTTCTTAAAGTCAGTGCAGAGGTGGTTATCTGACTCTCATTTATATGAGTCTATATACATATATACAAATTAAAAGTCACTACATTCTAGCTGCCTTCTTTTATTTTCACCTTTTAAACTGACTAAGCCAGCTGTGCCCTTTGGGGTCTATAAGAATGAATCATTTTTATTATTTTTGCTCTCTTAGACAGTAATTACAGGGTAGTGTGCTGTCTCTGGTTTTTAATATTATGGTGCCATTTTAATCCATGGTGCAACACCATTAACTTCAGCAGAGTTACACTAGCAATGAATTTGTCCCCAGGAGGCTTTTCCGAATGTTCAGTTCTTTCCTCGTGATTACCCAGAGGAATGGAGAAGAAGAAGGCAAGACAGAGGACCCTTTGATAGGAGGAATGCAGTTCAAAGTGAAGTCTTGTTTCTGCCATTCATGGTACTCCATATGTTCCTCATTTGGGCTGGAGGTGGGTTAGACCCCCTGAGGCACACATGCTGGGGCTGAAGGGCAGGCAGAAGGTTTTACACAGCACATCTGGTGCACAGGTTATGTTCTTTCCCAGACGTAGGTACTGTACAAATGGGGGGCGGGGGGAGAAAGAAGAAAAAAAAAAGTGGGAGGAATATTCAGACACTTAAATCCTACTTCTGTGGAACTGCTTGAAAGTCAGAAAATGGAGTAGCCAAACGCAAAGATATCAAACTCATCATAATCATCAGGCTGTCTAAACTCCAACTCAGATGCTTTTTAGATGTCAAGTAATCCTGCAAGTGGGGATGTATGAATCAGTGCTACCACGGATTGCCTATTGTTAAGACAGTTGCAAAATACAAAGAAAGTACTTGTAGAAGTTTCTAGCACTGGGGTTTATTCATGCTCAGTTTTCTTTTACAGTTTTGTTATACAGTTTTCTTATACAGCTTCTTTTACAGTTTATTATATTCTCATGTCTAAAACATTAAGATCTTCTGCACTATGGAAACAACAACTTGTAAATTAAATACAAATTAGTAGCACCCAGCTGAGTTGGGATGGAGAATTAAGAGAATTTCCTCTTTGCTGTCAGGGAGCAGAGAGGGACAGGAGCCAGAAGGCCAGTGGGGTAGGAGCCCGTGCCATGGTCCCCAAGCAGGGCTGGCCAGGATCAGCAGCTGACAGAGCTCAGAGGGGCAGACAAGTTCATGGGGATGAGACAAGTCTAAGGCAAGTCACAAATTCAGATCAGAGTGTGGGTCACTGCCCAGATGAACAGTGTCCATGACCAGGCACAGCACAGCTGGATCTGCAGCTTGACATGGCTGTGGCAGCTCTGGGCAGGGACTGAGGGCCCCATGGCTGGGGCAGGGGGGCCCAGGGGCTGGTCATGGCAATTCAGAGATGTCAATGCATTCAGGGCCCTGACATGCACATCTGGTAACAATTGCTGCTGTGTTTAAGTCAGAAACTCAGATCCTTGCAAAACCCAGGATCTAGCAGGAGGAAGTGGTTATGCCTTTCAGCAAAGGTCTAGCATTTCTCCTGGGTTGGGCAGTGGATGGAGTTTGCCTGTTGCACTCCAATCAGTTGCCTCGGATACAAAATCAGATATTCAACCTCTAAAGAGGGTACTAAGGCCTCCTGTTTTACTCCCAGTCTTGCTTTTCTGAATGGTGACATTCCCTGGGCACTGCAATCTCCTGTTTTCTCTCTGAGGCCCAGGTCAAGAACCTGCCCTTGGTGCCAGTCCTGCAGGTAGATGTGCCATGAAGCCCCACTGATACCTGTCCTGTGTCTGTGTGCAGTGTGTGAATACATGTTCAGGTTCTGCTAAAGGCAGTTAAATAGAACAGCATTTCAGTGTTTTATTTCTTGTCAAAACTGAGGTTAGTGGAATTGGCCTAAGTAATGCTCCATTAGATAGTAAATATGGTTCTTCCCAGATGGTTGTACCAAGAAGCTGTTAACACAGGAATTTTTCTCCCTTCATTCTCTCCTCTTGGCACGTAAGGAGAGTTCCTGAATGTTCTCTGCAGTTCCTCTTAAGTTTAAGGGACATTAGAGAAAACAAAGTCTCAACTATAGGCCAACTTTGTACTAATTCAAATTTGGAATGTCTTTTTAATGTGAAGTAACTCTGTTTTAAAATTATAGACCAGAATTTTCCAGAGCTACCAATCTGCATTGAGACCATGCTGTGCTACAGTGAAATAAGCTGTAAGTGCTCTGCAGGATTTTGCACAGGAGGACTGAGCATTCTGATCCCTGTTCTGACATTGGCTTTCCATTGCCATGCACTCCTCTGTGCATACCTGCATTGCCTCTTGCCCTACACAAAACCTAGAAACTCTTTGGACAAGGACTATCATTCAATTTTATGTCAGTGCTGTGCTGAGGCTGGGTCCTTGTCTAAGGGTCTAGGTCACCACTGCTCTGAGCAGTGATAACTCTCACTCCTGTTACTAAATTAGGACTTGAGATCATTCTTTCCATCAGACAAGGGTTCCTAATCTTTCAGGAGACTGCCATCACTCTGCATCCCCTCCTGGGGACCTCTGCCTCAGATGTCAAGGCACAGCATCCTGGCCTTCCTCAGTGCTGCTGTAAGTCCTTCTCCATTTTTGCCCTGGGCTCCTGTGGCAGTTTCTTTCCCTGGAACCTTTCCACAGGGCCACTGTTCTCGTGGCCCTGCTCACCCTCCCAATTTCAGGTCTCCCTTTAACGCTTCTTGAGTTGTGGCTGTTTCTTCCCCATCCCCACACCACCTGCAGAGCTGTGCTGTGGGGGCAACCAGCTGTTTAACATGGCAATGCTCAGCTGAACTTTCTGATGCTGGTTGAGAACCAGTGCAGAAGAACATGCTGACTACTCAACAAAAAATCAAAATATATAGAGATATCACGGAAAATTCAAAGTTCTGATGGAGGGTCACTAAAAAAAAAGCTCGGAAAATCTCATATATAAATGAAAACCACAAGATAATTTTTGGTGATACATTGAATATGATTGTTTCTTACTATGCTATGATTGCTCCTTTTAAGAATAATACACAGTTGTTTTCTTGGTCTTAAATGGTGATGTGGGGATATCAGAAACTTCTCAAGTAAAAACTTTAATTAAAAAGCAAATGTTAATCTCCAAGCAGTAGCATCTGCAGCATATTGCAAGATAAGATTTCACCAACCTGAAAAACTAAGCACTATTCTAATTAAATCAGGGATAAAAATGATGAGCTAGATATGTGTTTTATTTAAGGATGGCAGTTATATAAGATATCAAAGATCTCACGGTTGCTATCTGATGGGAAATGTTGCTGCCAGATCTCACAGACTATTTCCAGGGAGAGAAATCCTTGTTCCACTCTTTCCAAGTACTGTTGTGATTTTGCCTTCTGTGGGGCCAGGACTTTGCAGTGGCTCTGCCTTTGACTCAAAGTCCCATCACTGCTGTTGAAGGCTGCAGATGATCCAGTAGTGAAGCAATGTGACCCCATGGCATGAGGAACCTCCATGCTGCAAGTGCTGCTCTCCTTCCAGTGAGGCCCCAATACAAAATCCTGACTATTTATGGTTATTAGAGGTCCCAGCTCACCTTTTGAAAATTAAGACTCTTAATCCCTGTATGCTGGACAAAATCTATTTTCAGTGATGCCACTCTGGCTGTCAGTATTTCCTGTATTGTTCCAGATGAAGATCCTGTTGGCCATTGCATCCCATTCCAAACTGCTTGCTGGGCTCCTCTCTGTTTTGGAACAGCTGATATTTCCAGAAACACCATGCTCCACTATATGTGAAATGATCTCTATTTATCCCCCCTTGTGTCAAAGGAATTGGAATGAGGATTAATCAATTATGACTGAAACATGATCCCAGTGAAGTCAAAAGAAGTGCCAGGGCTGCCTTCTGTGTGGATATTATTGTTTTGAGACACTTGCATGTAAAAACAATAGAAAATGCAAAACTTGTTGAAGGTATCTGTGCCATAAGAATTCCTTTAGCTGGAGAGGAAAATGCATTTTACTGGCTGCTTCCTCAAGAGTTTAGTTACTTGTCACAACAGGCGTTATTGTACTTGAGGAAATTCTGGTTTGCTGAATGTGGCTTTAAGCATGTGGTGCTGGTTGGCTGGCATTTGTGGCTTTGCGTGTCCTGTGCATTCAAAACATGCTTTGTTATGCTTCCAGGGCTGACTCCTGCTCTTTTTCCAGAACAGCTTATGCTGAGGAATTATATCACAAAAGCCAAGTTCTTAAAACCAGGAACAGTTCTTCTTTAAATATTGGAAGAAAATACTGAGTAACAATAGCTGCAAGTTATTCTCTTTGACCAAATGTTAGTTTTTCTGGGCAAACAAGCAGGATCTAAAAAAGAGCAACTCTGGCTAGATTTCCAAAAGACTGTAAAATATTTCTTGCTTAGATCTCCCGTCACATGCCAGTTATGGTGTCGCATTTAAAACTGTAAATCAATTTACAAGTTGGACAAATGATGTCACTGAAAAACATTTTTGCAGGATCACCTAACTTCTTCCATGCAAACATAATAATAGTACATCTCTTGTGCAAATTTAGGAAAGAGTGGTCATGAACTATTTTGGGAAGAGAGTACTCACCAGAGGGACATAGAGAGAATATTCAGTCATCCACAGAGGAGCAGAAGAACAGTAATAAATATTATTAGAGGTGGGTATGGATGAAGATTAGCCTATTCCTGCAGGAAAACTATCAAATTAAACTTAGAAAAATGTTGGTACATTCACAGCGTAAATCATGTACTCTTCTGCAAAGGAACAATAAATGAAAAATACAGGATATGTGTCATCCATACTTTATAATGTTGACTTAATTTTCTCAAGTATGTAGAAAAGGTTTTGATGTGTGTATATTAATATTTCTCTGTTGGCCAAAGATTAAATAAAACCAAATCATAGTTCAAAGCTTTTCTGGAAATTGTTAGTGTTCTGCTCTGCTTTCCACTGAATCCCAGAGAGTTAAACCTGAATCATCTAACTGAGTGCTTGATGTCATCTCTGTGGTAATGCACAGGGACCCTCCCCTGGTCCAAAGCCCAAACTCATCTATGGATGAAAACCTTATTATAATATTATGCTGCAGCCTGCATAAACCCAGGTAAGCACTTGGGATCTAAAGTGCTCCTCCAGCTTCTTGAGCTGCAAACATGACCCTAAAATGTGGAGTGTTTTTTTAATATTTGCATTGACTGAGAGTTTTGCTCTGATTTTTCAAAGAATATGGATTTTATACACCCGCCCCCAAGGACTACGAAAATTCCCCAGAAAAGTGGAATCTGTGTTTACCATTAGATATCAGCACTTTATAGCTTCTGTTAATTAGAATTATGCAAGATTGAATTTAAAAGTGTTGACAAGAGATACTTTCTGAGAAGTAAAATATGGAGCAGAAAAAGAAAAAAAATTCATGTTTTTAACTGATTGGTGGTGTTTATGTATTTTGTTATCCAAGTCTTGTTGCAGAATAGAGTTATATTGAGCAGAATTAGGAATGCAGAACCTCTCCTTAAGCTGGTTTTATCCAGGGAAGACGTGCAGCCCAGCTTGCCACATGGAAGATTCCTTTAAAATGCATTTCTTCATCAAAGTATTACTGATCTTTGTTGTTCTTTTGTCAAATAGGTATTTTTCACTTTTCCAGATCTGAATTTTTAATGTAGTAAAAAGAACATGGTTTGTAGCCCTCTGTTTTCACTTTTATTATTGATTAATTATTGTACGTTAACAGGACCTAGGCATAAGGACTGGTATAAGTCAAGGTCTTTATTTGAAAGTGGTATAAATTAAGGCCATTAATGTTGGTGGGGGGTGGGTGGGTTTGTGTTTTTTGGCAATTTTGTTTTGTTTTCTTCTTTTGTACTGCATTTTTGAAACACAAAAAAAATTAGCCTCCTTCTTAAAAGCATCTTTATTGCTTTCTATAAGACAGTGTGCAAGGTGAAAAACTCAACACTTTTTCAGAGATTAGTGCAAAACACAGCTTTTGTGGTGACAAATAATTTCCTAACCCAATTAAAAGTTATCCCTGTCTGTGAAAAACACCCATAGCTGGTGTCCTGGGCCCTTCCAACTTGCTACCTCTGAGCCAGGTCTGACTTCTCTGAACTCGAGGTATTTTCCACAATTGCAGAAGAGAAATCTTTTGCTTTGGTGCCACTCATGTCCTCACAACCTTCCCTTTCCCGTAGGGCAAGGAAGGAGAGAGTTAAGGAGCAAAGTCCATCGAGGAGTTAACTCTAAAAAAACATGAAAAATGAGGTATTTTGCACCAGCCTGAGGTATGAATTCACACAAGCAACCAAGGCAAGCACTTCTTAAAATCTTCTGAAATGTCTGGCCCTAGCCTTTCCATCTCCTTCCTGTTTTACATGGGAATAATGCGGTTTTTTTGGGAGAGAGAGTGTGAGGACACAGTGTGGAGTGACACTCTTGGGGAGTGAGCTGGTGGCTAGAGGCTTGTCTCCTGGGACAAGGATGAGGGAAGCAGGGTGACTTGGAGAAGGACAGGCTGGAAAAAAAAAAACAAAAAATCCCACATTTCTCACTACAGTCTCTAGGAACATCCCACATTGCCTGGCTTCCACTGCTCTGCCCTCCAGAGCAGCTGCAATGAGCCTGGGGGTGTCTTTTCCACCTCCCCTCTTCCCTCCCCCCCAAGCCCCAGTGGCAGCACAACCCCCTTGCCCACACCTGGCCCACAGCAGACGTGGTTCAGGCACCACAGAGCTGCCATGGCCAGCACAGCACAGTGGGCTCATTAAAAAGGCAGTGTTTGAAATGCCAGTCTGTGGTTGCTTGGAAATGAAATCCAACTTTAGTATTATTTTCGAGCTCAGATTTTTGAATCCAAAATTCCATGTGACGGAAGAGATGGGTATTTAAACAGATGTCTGCAATTTCTTTAAAAAATAGAGATTGAGTTACAGATGGTAGAAAGGGGCCGAGAATTGAAATCTCCTGAGCTACAAGAAAATTTACATGTGAGGAAAATGTTTTGCTGAAATATCTGGTCATACAATTCTGCATGTTTGAAAATTAAGCTTTTTTTCACCAAAAATATGAATATCTTTTCCCTCCCCTATTATCTGCTTCTCTGCTAGTAGCCTTGGCTCTCACCACCATCATGACAGCCAAGTCCCAATATGAGGGTCCTGTTTCTAACAGACAAGACATACAGTTCTCTCCCTCTCCTTTCTCTTGTACAATTTGGCCTGCCAGGACCAACAATTTTGATCTAAATTAGCTTAAAAGAAAACTAATCTATCCTATCTGCACAACTGGTGTCTGATTGCTGTAACTTCCATTTTATAAATCCCAAATAAATGGAATTTTGTGATATAATCCTGGAAGGAAACCAGAGTCATCATCTGTACTTGCAGATGAAATGGAATTTTTTTTTCTTCTTCTGAGATTAAAAAAAAAAATCACCAAAATAAACTTTGAGTGAAAAAGCTGATAACTTCTAAAGTGCCATATGAAATGCAAAGCACTGCATATTGGAAGGAAAAAACTGAACACATTTGGTACAGTTTTGAGGGGCAATTGAGGATCCAGCTTATCATCTGGGAGACCTGTGGATGCCTGTGAGCAGTTTTATGAAGAACTTCACTCATGCATATGTGCTCAAAAAAAAAGCAGTATTTGTGTGCATATGAAACAAGTACATAGACTTAAATACAAGCTGTAAGGAGACTCACATGCAGTGCTCCTCACCTGTTCTCAGTCCCAGCTTGTTCACTGCCAAAACAGTTCAAATTAGCATGATTCCAGAGCAAAGCAATAAGACCCACCACATACAGACAAAAGCTGTCAGGTGACCAACCTTATTTACTTTACAGTGGAGTGGACATAATCAAAGTGTCTATGTCAGTAAAAACATTAAGAAGGAGAATTGGGATCATCTGTTTGTCTTACCTTGTAAGTGCAAAGGAATAGGTCTGTTAAGGGAACAAGGTTTGCTTCAAGTATGGGACCACCTTTACAAATGTTCAGGGTCAGTGTGCACTCCTGGATATGTCCCAGGCTAGAGGATCTGTCCCAAATTGTGTATTAATGCTGACAGATGCTCTCTGACTATGCCAGTATTATTAGAAATCCATCAGCCTCTTAAAATTTTGTGGCCTTCAACACTGTGCTGGGTACTCACATTCAGGGCTGGAGTCCTGTGGTGGCTATAGGGCACTGTTCTGGTTTTACTGGCTTTCTCTCCGTGTCTATATCTTCTGTCTCTAAAATCCCATTTACTGGTGGGTTTTTTTGGTTAGCTGTCTTTGTCTTCATTGAGAAGGCAGCAAATACCACAGCGTGAAAATGACAGCTCTTTGCATTTACATAAACATCTGTTTTGAACTGGTACTTGCTTGTTTCACAGGACAACTCTTTGAAAGTGAGGTAGAAACTGTGTGTGGACCTTCTGTGACTCCACTTAGACAGGCATATCCTGGCACTAAGTAATTATACCTATAAGAATAGACTGTAAAAATAATGAGAGAACATTCAACCTATTTTAAAGATGATTGACAAAATGCTTTTAAATGGATTTCTCCTTTTTTTTTTTTTTCTTTTGCTTTTAAAGACATGGAAAGTAGTCCTATTATTTTGGCTTATTTCTGGAGAGGAAAACTGGCTTTTCCTTAGAAATCAGATATCTTGCTGGAGGACTTGTTGAAGCTCTCAGATATTTATTGTGAGCTCTGACATTTTAATTGAAAGGACAAGAGTTGATTTTTAAAGGAAATAGATCTTTTGTGCTAATTGTTTATTAGATATCAGATTAAGTTGGTTTTAACAACAAATATCATAAATCAGAGCATTTTCAACAGTTTGACTTAAAATCCTTTCTTTTCTCAGTTGCTCATTTTAAAAATTTTATATCTGGTGATACTATAATTACATTAGCTTTCCATTTGTCAGGAGATTTTGAAAACTAATTATCTGTTTCAAATATAAAAATCAAGAATTCCCCAAAGGTTTTTTTGGTTAAACTCGTGGAGAACATTTAAAGCTGGTTGGTTATTTGTCAAAGGGGAAAAAAAACAAGGGAAATGGCACAGTTCTTTTGGAGTAAAAAAATGCAGATTTCATCAGTCGACTTGGAAAAAAAGTAACTCACAGTACTGAACATTTTCTTTAATACTATCTGACATGGGAAATAGGAGAAGACTATCTTAATACATAATAGTTGAAAAAGCCTAAACGGCAGGCTTTCAGAAATAAAATTATATCTCCAATAAAATAGAGTGGCAAAAGACAACAATAGTGAAAGCCAAACAAAAGGAGAGAACAGAAACACTGAGAGAGAGAAAGAATCCAGTGAGCTCTTTGCTTTTCAGAATGCAGGCTGGGTACATACTCCTGATTGTTAGATCAGCTTTCTGAAAAGGATATTCACCCTGTATCTAGGAATCAAAAAATTATATCTTTAGGAGGCCAGTGGGAATAGGAGAAATTTCTCATCTAAAGAAGTTACATCCATTTACAGAACGTGGATATTTTTATTTCTCAGCTTGAATCCTACCAAGGGATCCTGTGCCTTCAGTATTTTGAGTCTTCCTAACCGTGCCACAGTAATAAAAGCACAGTTGTGAATACTAAATGAGGACTGAATTACCATCATGTACACATCCTGCATCTGGGCCATATCGGAAATGAAATATCATGTCACACACAAAAGCACAAGAACTGATTAATTCTGATAGTATATTTATAGTTCTCATTTACAGAGAACTGAAAAGACTTTAAACAACTGGAATGCTACATTATACAAAAATAATGTAAATCAATGGAAACTATACACAAATTAGGGCTGTGATGGTGTAGAGGTTCAAGATGGAATTGTCTGTAGAGCAATTGCTTAATTTAATATTGATAATGTTAAATGGTTTGCATGAGAACTGGGCCTTACTCAAATCTATGGGACTTAAATTACTTAAATTGAGGACAGGACTTCATCCTCTTTTTTGGTGGAGAAAAGAGGACAACAACAGTGTGCCACACTTCAGAAAGAGCATTCATTTGGAAGAATAGAGGGAATTTCAGGTGAAGGGAGTGCCCTGACAGAAACCCAAATATGAGCAGAAAACTGGGTTAACTTGCTGTGTATCAGACCAAATGTCTCATGGTATTTGAGAAATGGGTCCACTATTCTGTCTTTTCTAGAAGACAAAGAGCATAAATGAAATGGGAAGACCTTATGAAAAAAAGCAATATACAAAATCTGGTATCATGTGAGTTTCAGAGACAATTATGCTTCCATAAGCTTAAGCCTTATTTTTATAATTGGAGATGAAAACACACTCTTGAATACAAGATTGGAAAATATTAAAAAATTAGAGTATGCTAAGGCAACTGCAGTCCCAATTTCCAATTTTCATTTTATCATGACACATATAGTAAGTGCATTATCCCATTTTGATCCAATTCCATTAGATACTTGTAAGTCACATGCAGCACTGGTTCATAAAACACAGCTTTTGGATACTCACCAAAATGAGCTAATTAATCAGACAGGACCAAGACAATTCCTCTCTGATGAATGGAGTGTGTAATTTAACAAAATGAGGTAAATGGTGTAAAAACAGTGAGATAAAACGCTCCCATTCATGGTGAGAGTTTTTTCCACAAGATTGCTAGGCTGCTATTTTTTCCCCTCACAAAGTACTACCCTGCACTGTTTCCCCTAGAAGAGAGGAATGGTCACATCAGAGCATTATTCAAGGGCACAGCCCATCATTGTCACTTTTACCGTGACTATCCCAGAGGAAATGGAACCTCACCTTCAACTGGCAGAACAGGACATGGTAAGTCTTTTGACATCAGTGATTAAGTGTTCTTCAACATCCACTGTAACCACCTGACTGTGGTAAAGAGAGCAGGTACATTGGAGAGGTGTCATCCCACAGCCCTTTGAAAATGTCTGTGTAGCTCTTTTTTTTCTCATGACATAGACTTTATTTGAGTTTATTTGAGGATGAAATTCCATTTTGTGTTCCAGACATCAGGAAATAGTTGTCTGTCAAAGCAGGAGACAGGTTCATTGTCCATAGCTGGAAGGTGTTAGGCTGCTGTCTTAAGTTTTCCTTTCAGGAGTCTCATGAGGTCCCCAGGTGATACTGAGGACAACCCCAGTTATTACACACAAAGTTAAAGCAACTGAACACAAAGCCTTTCCCACAACTTCTATACTTTCTTGGAAAGAAAGAATAAATTAACGTGATTTTTTTTTTTTAAGGATGAAAATAATCACGCTTGATGGCAGGGTATTAATTATAACTTTGTGTGGGTGAAGTTGAAATTCTCTCTTATGTGTGAATTGGGCATCTTTTCTCCACGAAAGAATAAATGTGTCTGTGTAGCAGAGTCCTACTAACACCCGAATGAGCAGGTCTATGGCTGTGCTATGAATTTGTGTCCTATGATTGCCAGTCAGGTGTCAGTGTTACCCTCGTAGCTGTACAGTCGTTACACAGCACTTCCACACTAGTGCAATTTTTCCTTCCACGGACGGGAATCGTTCCTCTCTTTATTTTCATGAAACCTACATGTCTTTGGGGCCGTGTGTGGCACAGACTTGCCGCGGGGCTGCGAAGGGACAGATCCCGATGGGATTCACACCTCTGGGCAGCGCAGGAGGGTGGTGGTTGAGTGGGAGCCCAGAGCTGGGCTGTGGGTCTGCTCTGCCGGGGCCGGTGCCCAGACGGGGCTGACACGGCCCCGTGGCTCGCAGGCTCCGCTCTCAGGGCCCCACATCGCTCTGGGAACACGGATTCGGAGCGTGAAAAGACGCGGGGAGAGCGTGACACTGCGAAAGAATCGCCTGCTCGTGTTTCACCGGGCATCCCTTGGCGTCGCATCCCCTCGGGTCGGAAGGGCATCCCCAGGATCCGCTCCCGGACCGCGCTGAGGGGCGGGGGCTGCCGGCGGGGCGCTCCCGCTGCGGGACAGCCGGACCCGGACAGCCCGACCCCGGCGTAAGCTGACCCCTCTCACCGTCGGGGCTCCACGGCCGCGGGCGGGGCCGCCTGCGGACACCTCCACAACTTCACCACAAGTTTTCTTGCTGCTCCGCCAGGTCGCGGCCCCTCCGGCGGGAGCCCCGGGAGGATGAGCTCCTGCATCCTCCGGTCGCTGCTCCTGGCTCTCCGCCCCGGGACCGGCGAGGAGCGGAGGGGCCCCGGGGGCGCGNGGGTTGTGCAGCGAGTTCATTGTCAGATGTTTCACGCGCTGGTTCAGCGAGAGCTCTGCCTGCTGGAGGCACACGAGAAACTTACCTGAATTGTGCCAGTTGTTCCCTAATTTGTGTTAGTATTTCCCCCTTGTTTATTTTTTTAACGTGCCAGAAGTCTCCCATCGTCACATGCGATGGCCTCTTGGAGAATTCAGCTTGATCTTTCCAAAAATCAGTCCTGTTTTTTCTGCCCTCTAACTTATATCAGGGGACAAAAGCCAATCTAATGGTAGCATTAGGGCAGTTTGTGAACTAAGTATCAGGAAACAGAGGTTAGAGTTGTGTTTTCGGCTTGAACTATATATAGGCTTGAAATTCTCTCGACCAGCATGTCTTGGGGGGATTCCAAACCCACACATTTACTTTATCCTATTATGTTCTCTTATACCTTTTCCTTGCCTCTTCTCACCCCCCTGTGGCAAGGAATCGTTCTCCAGTTTCTGACCTTCCTCCAGCTGCTTCCAACTACCCAAATTCCCACTATTGATTTGCTTATCGTTGTCAAAGTGGCACAACTCAAGACTATATGGATAAATAATGAATTAAAATGCCAAGCATGTGTCTGAATTTGATACTCAGGAGTACTGAGTAGAAGTACAGGGGTAGAGGGAGAAATAGGATCTAAGTGAGTATCTCTCCATGTTTCACTTCAGAATTACAAGGGGCTCATCTCCTTCTTAATTAGTAAAGTTTCACTGTAAAACAGAACAGAAATTGTCTTTGAGGTTGGAGAAAGAAGCATCAAAACCTGTCTGGAGCAGTGCTGCCCCTCTGAGTCCAGGATGGTCAGAAACATCCATCCATGGGAAACTTGCCTCTGTCATATTACCTGGGTGTCTCTAAGGGCAAGTATTGTTGTTATTGTCATTTTTAACCTTTTCGGTACTGGTAGATCAGTTAAGCTGTGGCTTGGAGAGAACTGAGTGGAAGGTCACCTTCTGTCAGTCAGTCAGTCTCCTTGTGGTCTTGCTCTGCCTCCAGAGCCGTTCAAGCTGCGGAAGACTTGAAGGCTTTTGAGAGCTCTGGTTGTGCTGCTGCCTGTGCTGCTGCATTCACTGTGTTGGGTCATGCAGACTTTTGCAGGGAGCAGGCACATCCCCCAGCCTAGCTCAATTCCCTGGTTTAGTGTGTTTCACTTGAAGTTAGTTATTTCAGTTTCATCCTGGTAAACGTGAGATCAAGCTCCCAGCATCATTCATTCCCAGCTTTCAGCGTGGGTTGTACATACTCATACACTGCACAGAGTGAAGACAAAGTGTTTTGAATATCCATTTTTTCAGTGTCTCGTGTCATTGTCTTGCCATTCACCTTTCTGATACAGGGAACTTGGAAGTGTGTTTGTGACAGCAGTACTGCAGCTGTGGTTTAGCACAGATGACAGGAGCAATTCCTCAGTTTTCCTTCCAGTTCTGTCTCTGCTGGGAAATCTTTCACCTCTGCATGCTCTAGCTTTTCCTTCTGTGAAATGAACACTTCCATACTCACCTGTCTTTGTGAAGCAGGTTGTGATCAGAGCACCTTCTTCCTTGAAGGAATATATTTTGGCCCAGGACTTCCAGTGGGATTTGCTTCCTGGGCACATTTTGGTGTCATATATGTGGCATGTTCTCATAGAAATGGTGACAGTAACTTGATTCTTAGCTCTTAAAATATTTACAATAACATGATTCTTAGCTCTTAAAATATTTTTCTTTTACTTTCCTTTTTTTTCCCTTTCCTAGGGGTGACCACTGCTAATGATTCATTTAAATGCTGCCTATGGATCTGGCAGTGACTGATGGTGCTATGAAACCTGATATAGCTACTTGAGCTCAGCAAAGCAAAGCTATTTAAATTGCTTATTAGCTGTGAGCTGGGCTATTTAAACTGTTGGTTTAGTTCAACTTACTAGGCAGCAAGGTAGTTTCAAGTTTTACAAAAGTAATTTACATGTTAAAAAACCTCTAGTGCCTGTAATACAGGGGATATTAAAACAATGTTGTAAAAAAAAAGTGTCTGTCCGGGAAGAAAAAGTTTCAGTGTCCATTAAAGTCAATGTGAAAGTTCCTGCTGGCTGAAAACCACTGTATATTGGTCAAGCCACTGTTAAATGTCTGGCTGGACAAATGTTTACTTAAAGGGAACAAATCTTTTCCTAAATCACCACTTTATTCTACCCAGCATATCTGGTAGCTGCTGTTACCTCAATAATCTCAGAGCTTAAACTTTAGCCATTTGAAAACCACAATGTAATACATCTCCAGCTGCAGAAATCTTTGTCTGAAAATACCTTCTGCCTTGTCCCTTGATGTTGAAAGCTAAGGGCTAACGCAATCAAGAAAGTGGCTCTGATGTTAGTGAGCCGAACCTACTCATTTAAGTTTGACCTCAATTTAAGCAGTTTAAGCTAAATTTACCGTTATAAAGATGCTTGAGGTTTAGGTATAACTAATTTAAGGAGGAATTGGGTAGCTGCTTCATCTGTGCTTAAATTCTTTTACTATTTTCATTTCTCTATGTATCTTTGTGTTTCCTTATCTGTCCACTACAAAATATTTCTTGTTATGAGGTCTGTGACAAGTATCCAGTTTAGATTAGACCTGTAAATCACTTGACTTGTGCTGAAGCAGCTGTTATTTATATTATCTGTTGGATTAAAACTCAATCAATTTAAATACCGTCTAGCAATAACATTGAATTTTAAATCTGTTTTAAAAATCATACCAAACTGAAAATCAGGCCTCTGAGTTTCAGAAATTATTGTAGAAAACTGTACAACCATGTAGAAGTGTGTGCTATACAGGTTAGTAATGAACTAGCACACAGCAGACATTTCTTTTGGCTGACATGAGATGGCTTCTCTCTGCTGCTTCCTCAGGGACTAATGAGATAAATTAGTCCCCTCCAGCTGATATATCTCCATACCTCCCCCAGGTAGGCTTTGAGCCCACCACCAGGAAGGTGGGAAAAGGTGGGTTTCCAAGGCTGGATCAAGCAGTGGAGTAACCTCATCTTAAGGTGACTGGACTCTTGAACAAAACTCTGTTCTCCCTGTAGTGTATTCATGGAAAGGTGTAATCTGGGACTATGTTGCTGAGGGCATATGTAACGTTTTTATTATGCAGTGACATTTAAGAGATGGGGAATGTCTGCTTTGCACTCTCTTTGCACCGTTCTTCTGTCAGCAGTAGTGATGTCCATTAGCCAACACTTGGCTTTATTGGGGGAGTAAAAGGCAAACAAATGTGAAGATAAGGACAGAAGAAGGTGAAGGAAGCAGATGTGATGAAGCTCATTTTATAGGAAGACATTAATTTTGGAGGGTGTTCACTTTCCCAGTACCAGCAGTACTTTAGAAACCATGGTGATAAGCTTTGCCTGAGAAGCTCCGTGGCAGGGAATAGTGTGTTGCAGAGGAAATTCACCTTGGCTTTCATCCAGCTCCTGCTGAAATCCATGGGAGTCTTGTGCCAGCTCCCTCCAAAGTTTGACCAAGCCATCTGTCTACGAGGGAAGAAGACATCCTGGGACCCCGGGAGGGGTGGGCAGAGCTCAGCACCTGGGTTTCACTGCAGTCTGGGGTCCCTCAAAGCAGAGCTGGGATGAGCTTATGCCCAAACACACCTGAGTTGGTACTGTGAGCTCAGGAACTCCTTTTTGAGATTTTAAGGTCAGCAGCTTCAGTTTAGTCCCTAGCATAGTTCAGGGGGCAGGTGATACCAGACAACATCCAGCTGGTGGTGGTTGGTGTTCAAGGGAAGGGACTGAGATTTGATCTACAAAAAACATGACATAAACAGCTTCAGCAAATGGTTGGAGGTGCTTGATTCTTCACAGCCTTGGCTCCTTATGTAGCTATTTCCACTTTTGACAGTCAATATAAATAATTGCTATTCTGACCTGTAGATATCCGATCTCTCTGTGTACAGATACAGGTGTCTGTATGAAATCCAGTGGAAAAGTCAGGTCCAGAGAACTTTGAGTTCTAGGGCAGTATGTTGGGTTCACTGCAATGAATGCAAAATTCCATTAACCTCAACAATATGTAGTCTCTTGTTTATGTCGTTTATGTGTATTTAAATAAAGTTAGAGGCAGGGAGCTTAGTGGGGTGGACAGAACTAAAACCAGACCAAATAGCTAGATCCTCATGATTTGTGTGTGCTTAGGGTTTTGGTGTGGTTGCATTCAAGTGAGTGAAAAAACCTGTAATAGTTTCATCCAAGTGACATTGTCACCTCTCACAGTTATGTGAGGGGTTTATAGCAGTGCAGACAGATGCACATAACTGAGTTCAGGCAAAAATCTGTGTGAATAAAACACAGTAAAACATGGGATAGGGAAAATTAAGAAACAAGCTAATAGAAGAGAAGCAGAAAGAAATGATGGAGGGATGACTGACATGAAAGGCACCATAGATAAGGCACAGTAGGGTCTGCTGTAGATAAGTTCAGCAAATTACTATAGAAAAAATTCTGCCAGTACCACAACTAGTTTGAGTGTCATGCTGCAAATTTCTCTAAGATTTGCTCATGTAGAAAGAGTGAACACAAAGAAAATTTAATGCTGAGAGTCATCATAGTCAAGTTGCTTTCAGCTGCTAGCCTAATTAATTGACACTTAATTTGATTATTACTTGAGGAAAAAAAAATATTCTTCACCCTCAAACCCTTCTTTTCCTGTTTGCAAAGCGAGTGGTGAGTAGGTCTCCTGATAACAAAGGCATCATTTGAACTGTTAAAAAGAATTGTTTGATGTACATTTCCTTTAAACTGAAAGTTTTTTAACTGATGCAAGATCTGACAAAGAGCCTTAAACTGTTCATTCAAACATGTTCCCAGCATGAGTGAAACAGGCAGAGAAGGGCAGTGAGTTTGCTGAGAACCCAAAAGCAAGGGCATCAGCCTGGTTTTGTATCTAGATTTTCTGCAGTGCTGTGTATTCATTTTATTCATTCATTGGGCTGTATTATTGCAGTGCTTTAGATAAATAATAGCCTCACCCATGAACATACACTTAAGGACATACAAGCATTTTAGATCAGCTGTTGGTTTTCCTGTTGACTTTGTGATAGGGTGTGTGCAGAGTGGGAAGGTCCTCACTCCTGAAGGCTGCTGCACGTTCAAATCTGTGTCTCCTTTCACCTTGAATGCTGTCCATCACCTTTGTGCACTTTGTGCACTGCAAATACAGCTTGTGACTTGTTTATACTGTGATTTGGTCATGGCTCTTAGGGATGTAAATGTACTCAGAGGGACCATATTTCAACTATGTTTCTCTGATAATTCAGCTGTGCACTGTAAATAGCTGATGATCCTGTTATTAAACCTCATAATGTGACAAGGGCACTGCCTTCAAAAGAAGACAGGAAGTGTTTAAGCTTGAGCATTAAAGAAGCACTTTTAATGGCAAGAGCAATTAGGCAGGGAATAGACAATTAGTATTGGGTGAGGTTGGTGCTGCGCCACAGCCACATATTGCCCAGCACAGGTTAGGGACGGTGTGAGTAGGGGTTGTGTAATACATACTCATGCAAAATGTACAAGATAAGGTTGGATGATGCAGTTGATCTCTGATTATATTTTTGGTGACACATCCTAGCTGCTCTCTGCCTGTTTGTAAGAGAGATCTGCCCGCTGCTGCCGGCTTGGATGCTCTGTGCTTAGCTCATGTGTGACATGAGTAGCTGGCTGCTTACTCCTCATTGACGTAGCAACTATTAGAGGCTCTTGGACCCTCCTGCATCACTTTGTATTGCTTCATAATGGTAATTTTGCCACTGGGGTCAGGATTAAAATGAAGATAAGATTTTAAATAATTGATGCTTGAGGCATTTTAGGATTTGTTTAAAAAAAAAAATGGATGTTGCTGGCTGACATCAGCAAGCGGGACAGCCTGTTTAATGACTCATAGGGGAGAAGGAGGCTCTGCTGTGTAGGTGTTTTAGGATTTGTGGGCTTCATGTTGAAGGCTGGCAAGACTGGGAGCTTTAGCTGCAGAACAACAGTGGCTTTATTGTGGAGAAAAAGCAAGCAGATTTGAGACGGGAAAGAGGGAAAAGAGGGTCTAGTGATGGAGGTGTGACCAGTAGTGAGTGCTGGTTACTGTGCAAAGCCTCTTCCCTTCAGTGGTACTGCATCCTCCTTTCCTCCCTCCTCCATGCAGTGATCTGATTTTATTTATTTGACGTGGTTTATCAAAATGCAAGATTGTAAGAATTCCTGAAGGAACAAACTGTTTCCTTTCCATCTGGAAGTTTCACTGCAGCCTACAGGCTTTAGAAACTCAAACCTTGCTGCAATTCAAAAAAGAAATTTTCTGTAGAAGTTGCACTTTTCTGCCTGTGCATCAAGAGGCCTGGGAGAGCCCTCTGGAGCTGCCACTGTGTTCCCTGTTAGCATTTTCATTATAATAATAATAATCCTGCAACTGCATTCTTATCAGGCAACGTTTAGTACCTCAGTGCAGCAAGACAGCAAAGGCCTCTGTGGAATACGTTTAAAAATATGTAGCCAGCTTGTAAAATATTTTTTCCTAAAGCTGCTTCTGCTTGTAGTGAGGATCCTTCCTTGTGGACTGTGAAATGGTGCTGTACGAGTACTTACTGAGTAAATACTTGTTGTTTGCCTCTGCTTAACGTTTTGCAGTAGAATCTCCTCAGATATGGAACCACTTTATTTTTGGGGGGGAAAGAAAATACGAAATTTTAATTTTGTGTGGTTGTGAAGGGAAATGTTAGTTTTATATGTGGAGGCTTGAGCATCTTATTTTCAGTATTCATTACTTATTGTTTCATCCCTGGAAGAAGGACAGGTAGTGTAGCCAGAGCAGGGGAGTATTCATAGAAAGGCTTTTGCTTTTGAAAACGTGATAGTTCAAGATGCACAGACTCCCTCATGTTCATTGAATTGCAGTGACTAACTTAAGTTCTGTGCTGTTGGTGAGTTGCTTTGTAATCTGTAACAGCAACACTTTTTTCCCTTTGTTTCATTCCCTGGTTTTATCAGGCTTTTGTATTCCAGCTTCCCACTATTAATCTGTTGCACACATCTAAAATGTCTCCCTGCAGTTGTTTAAGTAGGAACATGTGATCTGTTTTGTGATATTGAAAACTGTCAATAAGAGCATTTGAAAAAAGCTGGAGAGGTTCTCTGAGATGAGAAGTGCAAAATGTCCCCAGCCAGCTCTCAGGGCTGTGCTGGGACACTGAGCTGCTTGGAGGATGTGTGGGAAATGTGGGGAGAGTCTGACACCTTATTAACATTTATTTCAGAGATGGGGATGTCTAATGATGAGGCCGGAGCTCTCTTCTGGTGGGTGGTTCAGGCACTGATGCAAACATGGCAGCAGCATGGTTGTCCTTGTGTCCTCCCACTGCCACAAGTCCTGCAAATCACATAGATAAAGTTTTTGTGTGAATTGCAGGTGTAAAACTTGTTCCATGCCCCAGAGTGGGAAATACGTCTTGCAGAGAGGTGATGACAGTTACCCTTGGAGGATCCTACCTTTTGGGATAGAGCAGTTTCTGGCATACAGGATGATCTGATGCCAATCCTGAAGGGGATGTCATCAGTCCCTATTAACTTATTTTCTCCCAGAGCTGTCAGTTTGGATTATTCTACTGTCCTTCCATAAGCACACTTCCACTATGTACATGTCCTGACATGGAAGTGGCATTTCACAACATGAGAGCCACAAGCTGGTCAACTTAATCTCATTCCACTTTTATACAAAAGATGACGTCTATCCACCTCACCCTCTCTCTTAAACACTTAGGTGGCATATGTACACTTCCCTGTTTTCACAAACCAGGAAAAAAACCCCACAAATCTGATTTTGTTTTTGTTTTGTTTGTTTTTTACTTAATAATACTTATACTGAGTCTGTACCTAGTGTTCCCTGTATACAGGATGTACCTAAGCACTGCCCCTCCAGGTAAAGCTCCTATTTCTTACATCCTCATGTAGTCCAAACCCTTGATAGCTCCAAAGCCGAAATACTCCTCCCTTTTATGAAATAATAAAGGAGACATAGTTGTCTAAAACTTTACAGTACAGAGGTGAATGAGAGTGCTCTCTTTCATGATTTTGTTTGACAGCTGTTTGTCACATACATAGTTCATTACAGGAGGTAGATAATTTTCAGTTGCCTGCTATTTATAGGGTGGTCCTTATGAACTTGTATTTCAAGTATCTTCTAAAAATTCTCATTCATAAAAATCAGTCTAATTTGGCTTATGGCCCTTTTCAAGAAGAACGGAAACTGGCTTGACTGAGAACAGGGATCTGTCACTTCACTACACCCACCCAAATTCAAGGGAATTGAATTAAAAGCTTGAGTCTCTAATCTCGGTTACAAGGAAAAACAATAGCTGCAGAGCAAGGATCAGATCCCACGCTCCAGAGACGGAGATGGTGCTTTGGGAGTTGTTTAGGGTAGATGGGGAGGCTGTTTGTTTCCTCCAGGCAAATCCAGAAGAGTGTTTGCATCCATGCTTCCCTGGGGAACTTTTGTTTCCCCTCTATGCCTCTTCCACCTTCCTCTGTGCTTTGGAGCAGGGAAATGGATGTTTGTGCACAATGTGAAATTCCACTTTGTCTTTTGAGAGATCTGAAGGACAAATAATGTCTTTAAAGTTTCCATGTGATCCTCAAAGATGTTCCCCAGACAGAAAGTTCTGAACATCTGATTTTTTCGAGACCTTCAAAATTGCGTATTATGGAAAATGCACTGGCTTTCAAGGATGTAGTCATGTGCAGCGTGATACTCCCAGGAAACTCTTTTGCCCTGCTTTCCCTCCCCAGACTTCTCTGCAAAGCCTATAATTTAGCAGAGGGCTGTGAGGATGGCTTCCTTTGTAAGCTGGACCAAAGCGTGAGTTAAACACTTCTCCCATGGTTGTGGTTACTTGCTTTTCCCTCAACAGGGAAGGTTTGTTCAAAGTTTTTCAGCCTCAGAGTAATAATCCTGCACACATATTGTTCAGATCTTTGCAAGAACTTTTCTCCATTGAGTTAGAAATTAGCATATCAAATTCTATGATGGAGAAGTTGCCAAAGTTTTTTATATTTTAAGCTTAGAATTTGGAATGGAATCAAAATATCTAATCCACTTTGCATTCTCTGCTTGGTCTTTCCTCCCTGTTATATGAATTGTCATCCTTGTCCTTAGGAGGGAGAGCAATATTGTGCAACTTTATACAGCTTCTCTTGTGAAATACCAAAATAACATTGCACTGACACCAATGCAACATTTGTAGCACCCTTTCCAATAACAATTACAGTAGCACAAGTGACATGAGGTTGTACTGGAAAGAGTTTATGCTTGTCAACTGTTTTACGGGATGACCTCTGAATTATTGGCCAGAAGAGAAAACAGGCACATGACTGCTGGGAACAATTTGGGATGGTTCAGTGCTGTCTGTTATTCCATAAAAGAACAGCTGATTTCCATGAGTTAAACACAGTTGCACCTCGAGTTACTTTTCCTCCCTTTCTCTTCTTTTTCTGTCTCCTTTTGGCACTTCTCCTTCCCCTGTGGTGACGTTGGAGCTGCCTGTGTTGCCTGGGGGGAGAACATCCTGGCTGGTGCCCAGGGTGGCAGCAGCTCCAAGCCTGGGTCAAAGCGTTGGCTGGGAACACATGGAAAAACACAGGGCTAGTCTGGGGTGTCTAGGGAGAAATGGGCAACTGAAATGCTCTTTTTCTGCCTTTTCAGGGGTAGTCAAGCTTCCTAGAATAAAACTGTGTTTAGAGAGACCTGTAATAGAGTTCTTACAAACCAAATTGACTTAATTCTTAGGGTGCTAAAGTGTGAATGTGCGAAAAGCATAGTAAGAATTTCTCACCAGTTGGCACCTTATCCTCAGTGCTTGATCCATTCTGCATACCAACACCAGGAACTAATTTTAGATCACAAGGACTATGATGAGTGCAGTTTCTAGCTCTTGACTTGCTGTATTTTACTTATGGCAAATAGGGGAAACTGGCGCATGAACTTTTTTCTTCTCCAAGTGAGGGAAGTGGCCGTGTCCATTAGCAAGGACTTTACTACCATGAGAGTACATGCAAAACAACTTATTGCAGAATACAAAACATTCTTTTTAAACCTATTTTAAAACAAGTAAATATTTAGAGTTTTGTTCTGAAAATGAAGCAAGGAATCATTTAAATTCTGTAATATGAGTTATTATTCTAGCATAAATATCTGTCTAGAATTTAAGATGGTTTTGCTCACGTTTGTTTGATATAAATAAGCAGTAACTTAGATCAGAAGAGGATAATGTCTCCTGTCTGTATTCTGTCATTGTTTGAAGGGTGAATTCACTGCTGTCTATATTTCATAAAAGGTTCAAAGCCCCATAACAAAAGTTTAGTAAAGGATGTAGCAGTAAGCATGTTGTATTATCTTGGGATGTGTGTCAGCCTGATGGGCTTTACTTTACTTGCCTTTGGTAAACACGATGAGCTTTATGCTGAAGTAGCACTGCAGAACTTAGCAATGGCTCACATAGTTGTCAGTGGGCAGGGTGAGCCTCTTGTCCAGCTGGTTTGATTTGTTTCCCAGGATTGCTGGGGCATAGCTCTGTCCCCTCGCAGTTGATTCCTCTTTTGGGAGCAGACATAGGGATAGCAAAATGCTTATAGTGCATGTATAGTCATAGAATGATTTGGGTTGGAAGGGACTTTAAAGATCATCCAGTTCCAACCATTTTGTCATGGGCCAGGACACCTTTCACTGGGCCAGGTTGCTTAAAGCCCCATCCACCCTGGCCTTGAACACTTCCAGGGATGGGGCAGCCACAACCTCTCTAGGTAATCTCCACTGCCTCACCATCCTCACAGGAAAGAATTTCTTCTTATTATCTAATCTAAAGCTGTTCTCTTTCAGTTTAAAGCCATTACCCCTTGTTCTGTCGCTAAATGTCCTTGTAAAAAGTTGCTCTGCAGCTCTCTTTTAGTCCCTTTAGGTACTGGAAAGCTGACAACCCCAACTCCCTCAGCCTGTGTCCATGTGAGAGGTGCTTCATCCCTCTGATCATCTTTATGGACTCTGGACTTGCTTTAACAGTTCCACAGTATGCCTGTGCTGGGGGCCTCAGACCTGGATGCAATATTCTCTGTGGGGTCTCATGACAGCAGAGTAGAAGGGGAGAATCATTGAGAATTGACCTGTTGGTCATAATTCTTGGGATACAGCCCAGGATACAACTGGCTTTTGGGGCTGCAGGTGTGCACTGCTCAGTCAGTCCTACTCCAGAGACCCTGTGTTCAGGGTCCTCCACTAGATTTGCAGGGGTGGGTATGTGACTACCTTTAAAAATAGGATAATGACTTTGCTTTCTTTTCAACCAGAGAGAAGAGAAGGAATGAGGAAAAAATATCAGGAAAAGAAAGTGTATGTATCAGTGCTGCCAGCTCACAGGACAGCTAGCATATCAAGCAGCAGATAGTGGCAACTAAAGAAGGGCAAGGCAGAATAGCTGAAACGAGGCCTGCTGTCCCCTGGTGCTCACACAGGCTCTGAGCTCCAGCTGAGGACCCAGCACACAGCCAGTTTCATCAATAACTGTGATACCCCCAGGCCCTTGAGCCTGTGTGGAATGGGAATCCTGGGAGAGAGCCCAGCCCCAGCGTGCTGACCCATCAGAGCCCGCTGTTTTTGTCCCAGACAATGGAAACATTATTTTAGATCATCTCATCATTTTAAACATTTTGGTAAGTGTTAATATACTTTCAGCTCAGTGGAAATAATCACCATATGGCTGTAAGATTTGCCATCTGTCCAGAGTCACTGGAATACAATTAGTCCATGTAGTCCATTTATCAATCTATAAGTGACAATGTTCACAGTCCTGGCAATTTCAACTGCTGACAGAATCAGCACTTGCATGGGCCTACCTGTCTACCCTTATTACATCAATATATAAATGAGATGGAAAAAATCCCATCATTCAGCTGTGTCCTTCACCCTTGACACAAAGGAAAATGTCTATATTGGACAAAAAGAGACTGAGGAAATGGTATTCCTTAATTTTTATAGCACTAATTGGATTTTTTTATATCTAGTGGATCATAATTTCGTAAAGCAAAGCCAGATTTACTTGCAGTCTTTCAATCAAGAAATACCAGCAGGACAGAGCATATCCCAGGGGAAAAAATTACTGTGTCCTCTCCTGTTAATTTCCAAGGCACAAAAAGCTAAGGATTACAAGTGTGAGGAGTGTCATCATTGGCATCATACAGGTAAGAATTTATTTTCAAGGTTTCTTGTTTGATGTCAGAAAAGCAAGAAGGATGGCTTTTCAGCAGAGTGCATATTTTGTTTTTTCTAAAGAAAGGTCACGGCCTTTTTCTTTTAAAGCTATTAGTGATCTGACACCATAAAGGTTCTGACTTTTGACTACTCCTGCCAGTCTCACCCCTGACAGGTGGCCTGGCCTGGCCCCTCAGGACTGTCACCTCCTTAAAACTGGGGTTAGATTTGGAATGACTAATGCAAATCCAGAAAATAACTTGAACTTTTTATTTGGATTTACATGTTACTCAAACTTATCTTGCATAATAAATTTATAATAGGAATGTGTACTATGTTTTGTTTGTTCCACAAATTTTCAGTCAGCCCACACTAATTTTTGAGATTCTGCTGACAGGAGAATGCAATTTTTTTTGGCATATTTGCATTATAGCCCGTAGTTATGGAACCTGCGTAGCATGAAAAATGCTAATACTTGAAGTTAAATCCTTCCATGGCCCACACCTTGTATAACCCACACCTCATGGAACACACAGTGTTGGTGGGATTGAGATGCAGAAATCAGAAGTGCCAAGGGAACAGGACTGCAGGGATCAGAAATAGGTGGCTATTGAGGTTCAGGAAATTTTTGGATAAGTTTCTCCCAATACTACCTGCAAATATGCACAGCTTGAAGTGTTAACAAATTGTTTGGTTTTTGTGGCAAGAGAAGTGGACTTTGTTTTGTAGATACTGTGTTTCTCATGAATAACCTGTTGGTTAAGTTTTTCAGGTTAGTAGTTTTTCTTTCTGAAACTCAGGAAATTACCACAGGATTGTCACTTTTGTGCTGGGGCTGCTGACAACTTTTTATACCAATAAATAATGTACATATCTGGGATCTGTACTGTAAATCTGATGGCAACAGATGGTGTTATATTTTTAAAGATCAAAGTGGGTAACGTTAGCTTCTAAATGTTTGAAATTTCCTTTGTATTTTTAACTTGAAGCAGAAGAAATGTGTCATTCCTTTATCTTACTGGCTGCTAGGAAATACACAAGTTTCAAGAACCGTGTCCCCTAATTCCAGATAGAACTGCTGCTTGCGTGCCAGCAGCAACCAAGACACTCTGATGTTGATTCTATTAGTCTACTCAAGTCACCAGAGAATGGAAGTCTGCTTCTTTTCAGTTAATCTAATACAAGCTCCACTGAGTGGGGAATGAGGCTGACTTAGCCATGCCTCTGTGTCCAGCACCTTGCCCTTGCTCCACTGCAGCTGGGGGGTTCCTGGCTGTGAGCAAAGGGGCTGTGCTTGCACTGGAACCTCTCTTTGCTGTTTTTAATACTCTGTCTTTGGTACTCTCTCCTACATTTGGTGATTTTTTTTTTTCTTCTAGGTGATTTGCTCTAGAAGGAGGCTGGTAGCATCAAATCAATTTAAACATGGCAGTGCTGTTGCCAGCCTGGTGCTGTTCTCAGCACGGGCAAGTTGATACAGGCACCCAAAACCGAGTGTGGGCATTGGTTTGCATCTTTCTAATCTCTTACAGAGCAAATTGCTTATCCTTTAATTGCTTTTAATTTTTACATCCTTAAGTTTCATTAAAGACATGCAGCCGTGTATTAAGCCATCTGTTGGCACCCTTTTTCTTGCAGTCTAATGAAGTACTCAGCCCTGAGTGTGTTATTAGCCCAGGTGCTCTGGCAGCAGCTCTGGCGACAACATGTCCCAGCACAGAGTGCTCTCTGTGCCCTGCCTGCACTCCAGTACGTGCTGGTGGTGGCCACCAGGACAAGCAAAACCCTATCATTTGCTTGTGCCATTATGGCTGGTAGAATTCCTTATTTGATCCTTCAGGCAGTAGATCAAAAAGAGTTATACAACTTGTTCTTTAAATTGAACTGATTGGCTTTTTTTTTTTTCCCTAGTGTAAGTGGAAGAAAAGCCTCAGGGGAGAGCATTTGAATAGGGCATAGGAAAGCATATCAATAATTACATGCATGGATTAGTGCACAAAAGTACTCCCCTCCAAGGATCTGCTTAGTGCCGTGGCGTTTGAAATAATGGAGTGTTTAATCATATTATTTTGCAATAGTGAGACTTTGATTACACCACTGATTGAAATCAACTTTCCAGATTGCTTTGTGCAAAGATAACCTCATCAGCCATGCAAATTCTTATAGCATGGGAAGGAGAAAAAGTCCCAAGCATGAAGATGCTGCCCTGGTGGTGTCAGTGGGTTTTACATGGACAAACACAGTCTTCCACTTCAGTCTTCTGTTTGTAGGCACCATGTGTTTTGATTATGTATCCTCTGACATTTAGTCTCTTCATTTTATAAATAAACACCACATTGTGCACACACAACCTCAAAGTATCCCAAGCCTTCTGCCACACAGAAGACTGCAGAGGATTAAAAGTAGTAATAGAGATTCCACTAGCGTGTTAAAGTATTTTCCCGCTGGTTTACAAATCCAAATAAATTACTCTTTTCCTTCAAAATTGTGTCTACATTATTTCTCTTCTTTGATCATTTCCCTCCAATGCTAATTTGATATGTGTGTAATGTCTGATGTGGGTGAGGAAGCACAGGAGGGACTGGGAATGGTGGCACATTTCCCCGGCAAGGCCAATGCTGGGAGGGCTGGTGGGGTTGGTGAGGGGTGTGGGGAGCACTGCCTCTGGATGCTGTTTGAGGAGCTTGATGCAGTTCACATCTGTACTCTGGCTGCTTCTTTCGCTTTTGTAAACCAAACCAGGCAGTCTCTACAGTGTTTCACTTGTGCAGGAGAAAACTGATGGTGGCACGGGGCTGCAGAGCTCTGGTCTTGTCTGGTTTCTCTTGGGTTGCTCTGACAGCAGCAGAGGCAGCTGATGTGTGCCCTGTGGGGGTGAGATCAGTGTTTCCTGCACATGGGGAACCCCTGGGCTGGCTCACCCCTGCATACTGCAACATGCTGTGCTCCTGTGGGGTCACTCCTGCTTCCTGCCCTTCACACACTTTGCCAAGAGCTTTCCAGAGCAGCCCTGAAACACAAGACCAGTGTGCGCTGGTGCTTCATCCTTCACAGTGCCAGCTGCATGGGGGTAGATTTTGGTTTGTGCATGCAGGTCTGTGATCTGGAGCTGGGGATCTGTGACATGCCCTTTGTGCACTGGGACTGTGCTGGGGTGGGGACTGCATGCAAGACACTGAGGTAGAATGTGCTCCTGTTCCTACAGACCTCTGCTCTCCATTCCAGGATTTGCATTTTCAATTTACAATGGCATTTCTCACTGAAATATTACAATGCAAACATTGTGCCACATAGGAGGCTGTGCTAAAAGCATTAACTCCAGTGGAGCTGGGGTGAACACAGAGGAAGCGGTTTTTAACCAATCCAGAGAAATAGAATGACTCTGCGGGTCCGTTCATGTGCTGATACAGCCTGTTTTGTCACAAGGATAGGAGAGGTACTGGGTGTAAACAGTGTACAAGTATTTTTTCCAGTTTACAGAGTTGGAATTTATGCCTATGTGAATGGAAGGCTGTGTAAGCATTACTGAGGGTACAAATCTGTGGATCCTTTTTCAATGCCTTCTCAGGAAAAATCTCTGAAATGATGAGAGTTACATAAATAGTTTCATACACGTGTGCCTCAACTTGATTTTTTCCGATAAATAACCTTACTTGTGGAGGATTAATTCAGGGTCTTCCGAGTTCCTGTCACTTGTGTACTAGTGTTTATTCACAGTGTCTTGAAAGGTTAATAGCCCCCTGGAGATAGCCCCAAAATAAAGTGTGAGCTTTCTCACTGCTTTAGTTAAGCCTTTTAATTTGTATATTGACTTTTATAAAAGCGTAATGGTATTGTAAGACTTCACAGATGTTACAGTGATTTTCACACTGTGAGCTTTTGTCCATGAGATTTATTCTTTTGGATTTACTCAGCTCCAATCAAAAATGAGTTTAATTAACGTCTGTGCTTTTAACAGACAATTCCTCTTTAGCTAGCTAGTTTTTTTGTAATTTTTTTCTGTCTAAGTAACTGGAACTATTATGTTTCCAACAAATGCAAGAAGCACTTTTGCTATTTATATTCTGTTGAAATAATAATGCCTGTAAATGAAGGGAGCTAAAAAGGTGGATTTTTTTACATGAATTTCATGTATTTCCACAGGTGAGTGGATATCAAATCTAGTATCAAGTGGGCACCAGAGAATCATGACTGGATATTTGAAGGAATTGCATGACCTTGCTCTTCATTAGCAGTGCTGCCAGATTCAGCACTTCAGCCTCATCGCAAGGAGATCAGTCTCCTGAAATGGGAATTTCGGCAGCTGCAAGACTGGAAAGAAGGACTTTGAGTGAATGTTATTTTAAAAATAGCTGCATCTCTTTCTTGTTTTCTCTCTTTTTAGGGGCAGTGTGATTTTTGTCGTGGTAGTCTGGGGTTCCCAGAAGTCATTCCCTGTGGATTCTGTGTACCCCCAGTTGTACCCTGTGGCAGGGAATGCCACCCAGGAACACAGGGCTGAGCTAGCAAGTACTGACAAAGGCACTTTCAGGGGTGCCTGTATGATTTTTTTTACAGAGAGAATAAGGAAGAGCAAAACCTGGTTGCAGTTGTCCCCTGCTAGCCCAGTCCAGCTCTGGGCCAGTTCTCTCACCCCCATGTACAACTGATACAAAAGTCTTCCTCTTTGCCCTGTATTGCTCAGGGTTGTGTCTCCATCCTTACAAGTAATTTTTGCTGTGGAAATACCTGTGTGAGGAGGGAGGACTCTGCACTGCAGGACCAATGGGAGCTGCAGGCAGGTGGTTTGCAGGGTTGGCATCCCCTCCCACCTTCCTCCACAGTGTGGAGAAATACCTATTAAAACCACTGATAGCTTTATACAGACTGTTAATTCTTATAATCATCCGTTTTGTTGAGTGGTGAATATTCAGCTGTTGATTTAGCCTTTTAACTTCAGGTAGTAAAAAAATTCCCTGGGTAAATATGGTATAAAACTGCCCTGCAATGATAGCGAAAGCAAAGCTACAGAGAGGAAATGAGGTGATTTAATTTTATTTCCAGACTTGCTAGTGGCTCTGTTATCCTGGGATGCCATCTCGCTCTCCATGGCTGTTTCCTCAGGTGTAAAATGGAGCCATTACCCACCTGCTCACCTCATGCTGAGTTTTGCACCCTTGCAAGTTGAAACAGGCTCTGCCTTGCTCCTGCTGGTTGTGTGGGCTGGCAGCCTGCGCCAGAACCTGTCTGTGGCAGCTGATGAGATCTGAGTGACCTGGATTAATTAGCATATGGCAATTTGGGAAGGGAGCAAAGTGCCTGCTTTCGTAATGCCAGTTTGCTGCTACCACATCCAAAAAAAGTACAGGATTAGCATTCAGTTCTCCCCAACTCTGCATGTGGCTTGGTCTGAGCAGTGATGGACATTGAGTTGCCAGTATCTCAGGGATTGGCCTGATACAGCTGAATTTGCTGGGCTTGTGGTGAGTGTAAGGGAGATGCACTTGTTTTGACTGGAGCGTGTGCAGTGAGGTGAGAAGGTGTCTTCTGACTTCATCCTCGGTCATCGTTGAGAAGCTAATCTGTGCGGTTTTCTTCTTTCCTGAAAAGATTTGATCCAAGATAGCACAGGCTTTCAACATGTAGAGGTAACAGGTTGGAGGATAGTGGACTCTTATTTTTGCTTGAAGCAAAGATTAATATTGTGTGTAAACTGCAACTGCTGTGCTGATTGCTGTGTGTGACACCATGAAATTCAACTTCTTCCCACAGTTATATCTTCATGATAGGTCTGCCTCTACCTGGATTTTGGTGTTTCATAGAGAGGGGGTTGTTGTTTTGTTAAATTGAGATGTGTGTGTACATGAATAGAGTTACAGGAGTTGAGGGCAGCTGGTGGGAAAGCCATGCCTGTGCAGGAGTGGTGAGGGGAAGAGCACTCTTCTTTTTAGTAACATTGCTTGGTTTTGAATGATGATACATAAATATAAATGGTACTCCAAACTACATGATATGTGAAGAAGTACATAGAGGATCAATTCTTTTTATTGCCCTGCCAGGCAGTAGTAGTGATGTACAATCCAAATAACTATTGACACTAAGTTTATCATGTTGTGTTTAGCCAATTTTTCGTATTGTGACCAGTGATGGGGGATATGTCAAAAAGTAGGATTTTACATTTGTATCTACTCTTTCATGAAAGATCCTCATTATCTAATACTTGTTACAGCAAATCACTGCAGATTGCTGGCACTGTCAGGTAGGATAAAGCTCAGCATGTGCATAATGCTGGTCTGTAGCAGGAAGAACCATGTTCTAAAATTTCTTCGCTGATGTGCTGTCTGCAGGCATGTGCATCCTCCACCAAATGCAGATGTATGAGGACATGTGCTTTTAAAAAATATTTTTATTTCAATTGATAAATTACACAGTTAATGCAAAGATACCTAGTATTAATGTGGGAAGAGTCCAAATAATTCTATCCTGTAAACTAAGAATACTTATCCCAGAAATTTTAAGTGATCTGTTAATGGAAATTTTAGCGAAATGTGCTAATAGTGGTTTTGCCTCTGGTGGAGTACAAGAGCTCCTGTCAGAAATATATTTGATGGTCCAGATTCTACAAAAATTAATGGAGCTGCTTTGTTCTATTTACTGTACAGTCAGCACATCCACCTGATGTTTGCTGGACACTTTGTGCATTTAAAAGTATTTGATTGCTGATCCCGCAGGCACCCCCAAGAGTCACTGTATTGTATTTACTACCAGAAAGGGTTGCTGCAGTTCACAAGTGTTCCCATCATCAGCGAGTAGTTTGGAGCTGGAGCTGTCTCCACGTGGCCCTGTGTGTGGCTGGGATCCAAGGTCCCCACTCCCCCAGATGCCCTCCCAGCCAGGGCTCTCTGTGCTGCAGCTCCATCAGCCATCAACAGCCCACAGCCCTTAGGGTGCTGGCTGCCAGTCAGCAGAAGCTCTTTACAGCTGAAGTGATTTAAATCACTGGTTGTGCTCATGATTCAAGTGATAAACAAGGAAATTTGAATTAAATAATTTGAACTTTTCCTAAGTGAGAGCTCATTCCCGTTGATTAGGAAGAGCAATATATAACACATGGCTTGCAGCTAGTCACACACTTGTAAAATTTGGCATGGTGGTATATTAACCAGAAAGTGATACTGTATCTCACACAGCTGTGGAGCAGTTAGTTAGCTTGGGAGTCTTGGTTTTTGCTTTTTAAATTCTTCAGAAAAGGTTAATGACATTAATGGAGAATGGTTGATTTTTGCTTGAGATTTGTCTCACAAGGACAGAAATGAAAGGTCGACTAAAATGCGTAAAACCATGACTTGAAAATTGCAATTGTATTTATAAAACATGCTTGCCATATTTATTAATAAAAATAATTTTCTGTCTTAAATTATGTTACTAAACAAAGAACTATTAGATGTAATTTTCTACTTTTCAGCCAGCTTTAAACAGTGGATGTTACTGTCAAATTGATTTTTAAACAGTTGGGGATTTTTCAAGAGTGTTTAATCAATCATTAACAACTTTGGTTAAAATTCATGAGATTTTAAACATTCATAAATTCTCTTTGCCTTCTGATGTGTGGGTCCACAGCCTGGCTGGCACCACTGCTGCTCCCTGGCTCCCCAGGCAAACTGGCAGCCTCATGTAACACCAGCTCACAGGGCTCAAGCCACACAGGATGTGCTGTAGGAGTTTCAAGTTGGCATTACTGCTGTTTTGTCATAAGAGTTGATAAATCTCTGATAAAATGGGAAGGAAAGGAACCCTGGGAAACAAAGTCATTCCTCTACCAGAAAAGTGCTTTCTTGAATATCAAAAGCTGCAAGTGAGTTACACAGAGTAATCTGTCTCAATTTGGAGCTCTGTAGGGCCTTAGTAAAGTGTTTTGAAAGTGTCTAATTCAGCCTTTCATTTGAAAATTGAGTGCCACAGTTTTATAGTTGCCTGTGCTTCAGTGGTCGAAGGAGTTTGAGATGAAAGAGGATGTTTCCCTCATGTTCAAAGCTGCACCACTGGAGTTTGTCAATGCTGTTGGCTTTGCCAGCTGGCTGTGGTGTGTGGGAAGGTGTGGTGGCACCAGCTCCTGGTGCCAGTGCTGGCTCATGGGCTCTTCTGATGGGTTTGTGCTCCTTGGGGTAAGAGCTGAGCACAGAACTGCAGCAGGGACTGCAGCAGGGCAGACACAGCCACAGAAATGCATCTTCTTTTCTTAATTATTATGGGGCAACACTGTGGAGTCCTTATTGTGTCCTGGGGATGCTGCTTTTTCTCCAGGGGGTCAAAAATTAGTCCTGGGGCTTTGCTGACTTGCAGAGCCACCTATGGCAGAAAAGTCAAAGGCATGTGCAGCATCTGACTGTCCATTACAAATCTGAGTTTCAGTGAAAGGTCAACAGCTCACTTTGTATTTTCTTATTTTTAATAATTTATGAACTAGCACACTATCACTGTGAATATTAAGGCTGCTGTTTGCACCCAGGAAGACAAAATGCAGGTGTTTCTTTTTTGTTGTTGAATAATCATAAGTATTAAAAACATAGGTTTTGCCTTTAATTCTTAATAAAAGCCCCATGTGAGTGGATAGTTGGCTCTCTAAAGCCCTGAGCTTCATTATCCATTAGTTTATCCATTTGAGTGCATGTATACAGCTCCTGTTGACAACAGTAGCTACTTCAAGACTCCTGAAAAAATGGAGATAGTTGATTGTGGGTGTTTTTCCTTCATCCTACTTCTATTATGTCCATATTTAATTTATATTCTTACTGCTCCTGTAGCAGAGAGGCCAGGCATAGTTTTAAGAGTCTTTTCTGGTATTGTTAAGGTGATGTAGCAGCATTAAAGTTGTTCATAGAATAGGTTTGCGTGGAGGAAACTTCTGAAAGTTTAGACTGTGATATTTGGGTCATATTACCATAGCAAACCCAATTTTTAGTAGAATCAGCTAAAAATACAGAACTAAGTAAAAGGCAAAATAAAAACATTATTTTTCACTCAGGGAAAGTACATATTTTTAAGATTAAGCAGCCTGGGAGAAACTTCCCCTCCCTGCATTCCTTATTGCAGACAAACTCTGTGACCTTCGTGGGCGCTACACTGCTAATCCTGTGTAATGGATGATGGAAATATTTTTAAATGGAGACTTGCCCTTTCTTTCCTCCCAGCTGAGGATGGCATCGATATTAGCCTGTGAAATGAGAGCTGGGTTTAGTGAGTTACTGATAAGGAAGAATTGAAGCAAATGCTACTCATTGACAGCTGTAACATGACAGTCCCATTGTAATTTCAATGTATTTCAAGTAAGTATTTTACATGGTTCAGCACAGCTGTCCATCCAGAAATGGAAAAATGTGGAACTTTGCATAAGTCTTGCAAGGAGAAAACTACGGTTTAATTTTCTCCCTCCTGAGGCCTTGCTGGGATTTGCAAGTTGACTCCATCACTCCACTGAGCTAATTCTACTCTTAAATCACTTTATCTGTTTGATATTTGCAAACTTTCTCCCCTAGATTTTATTTTAACTGCAATGGTTAAGATCACATGTGGTGTTTGATACAGCACCTACATACAGTACCTGAAATGGTTCTGTTCCAAAAATGCACAGGTAGCTATACAAGGAGCTGAAGATTAGAGAAATCTTAATAAAAACATAGTTCCAAAACTAAGGGACTGAGAATAATAGAAGATAATTATTTCTATGAGTAAGAAAGAACAAGAGATCTCTCTGGTCTTTCACCTACCTTTTTTCATTGGCTTTGTGCAAAATTCAGCCTAGCAGCCTTTTCAGTTTCCATGTGGTCAGCATTTCTGGGTGGTAACTCTATTGTACAAGAGTTTTTGAATCTTGTCATAATTCTGTCAAGTGTACCTATTCATGATACAATATTTTATATATTTTGAATGTACTGAACAATACACTTAATACAGAACATTATATACTGCAGCTTTTAAGAGTCAAAAGAATAAAAATGTATATAAAAGCACAGTAGAGCTTGATTTGCAGTTCTTTTCTACTGCTAAACTTGGATTAAAGGTATAGTTGGAAGTGAATATATGTAAGTCTTCATTCTAATATTTAACCTAGATGACTTTCTAATTATCACGTTTGTTTCTTTTGGTCCCATGTCTTCTCTGCTTTTACTTGTGATTTGCATTGTCATGTGTTGAAGGTAAAACAAAACCCCTCCACTGTGTTGACAGTTTTCTTGATGAGAAGAAGCATCTGAGGAGGGCTGGTGTTTAGGAATGGGATGTCAGGAGTGGTACATCACCACTGAGAGCTGAATTGAAAGGCAATATATAGCAACAATTGGTTGTGTTTCCTTTCCCCTTCTCTTCCCAGGATGATTGACTGGTTTGCATCTGATGAAATTTTCATGCACATCCACAGAACAGTGGGATGCTGAGGAGAGAGATTAATATTTCAGTAATTATACCGTACCATGCCTGTAGGCCATTGGGGTCGGTGGTGCATCCACAGAGGAGCCCTAGCTGTAGGTAGCAGTTAACAGGAATGTTGGCAGGAGGACATCCAGCCATGGGGGGCTTGTTGCTTTTGGCAAAATATGTTGATGGGGAAAGAAAGAAAGAATGCATGTGAATGTCCTTTCCTGAAAATAAATATTTTGAGGGAAGGGTGAGTACTGAGTTAGTATAACACAGGGACAAAAAAGCTGCTTGTTTCTCGGGCTATGGCAGTAACTTTTGGGGCTGAATTTACTTAGGGATGCCAAGGAAAGGTACCCAAGGCTGCATCTTAGCCCAGCAGCATCACTACTCTGCCTTTTCATTTGGGGGATTGCCAGATGCTCTCTGCCTTGTGCTTTCAACTTGCCTGGTCAAGGCTGGGCTTCCGGGACATTTCATCTTCTGCAGACTCATGCATCCGTTTCTCCTGTCCCTCCCTATTCCAGAGAACAGCCCATCTTCACCACCAGAGCCCATGTCTTCCAAATTGACCCCAGCACGAAGAAGAACTGGGTTCCTGCAAGCAAACAGGCTGTAACTGTTTCCTACTTCTATGACAGCACGAGAAACAGCTATCGGATTATCAGTGTGGATGGAGCCAAGGTAGGAGGCTGATGGTTCCCTGGTGTGTTGCTGTGTGGAGAGGTGTGTGACTGTCAGCCCTGGCTGGAGACAGGCATAGAGGGGCTACATTAAACACTGAACTTCATAAATACTCAATTCCTTATATAATCCATTATGGAGACTTGTAGTGATAATTAGAAAGACACAGGGTACCCTAAAAGTGATTTTGCCCAACTTAATTGATTTTATCTCTGACTAATTTGACTTCATCCTCATAATGAGCCAAGAGCCTTAAATGTCCAAATTGAGTCTGTAGCACAGTATCTAAAGCAGCCACCTATATTGGGTAGGTAAGGCTGAGACCTTTTTGGTGAAAAAACATGTTCTTTTAAAAGGGAATGAGGAGACAGATACATGCAGACTAGAGCTTTTAATGTAAATGCCAACTGCAGATTTGCTTTTGCCTGGCTGAACTATTTACAGGTTAGTACTTAATTTTCTTCACCTTTTGCACTGGAGTTCATCAGCCTTACGTGACAAGTTAGGCATGAAGACTCTCCTTCCCACCTTTTTTCTTAATTTTTTTTGCATTACCAGAGAGTGTACTGAAGTATTTCCTGTAAGAATTCCTATAAGACAGGTTGAATAGGTTGCTCAGACAACTGTTTTTATTAATTACTGCATTTCTCCCTCTGATTAGTCCCTCCAAAGTCTCTTGATGGGTGACCACTTTGCCCCAGCAGACCTCAGTCAGAGGTTTTTGCTTATATGCAAAAATCATTGGTCATTTCTGTCAAAGTACAAACCACAGATGAGTTTACAGCCTGTTATCTATGTTCCTGTTTGGATGAGGATGTTAAAATATCACTGTTCTGGGAGACAGAGATCACAGAAATCATCCCTTAATAAAGCTTTTCTATTTGTCATGCCTATTTCACATACTTGTTTTTCCAAACATCTCCTGTGCTATATTTGGTTATATATTGGCTTATAAATCAGCCCTACTGCTTGCTTAAATTGATGGTAATGTTTCATTGACACTGGTACAGCATTAATATGTCCCATCATTATGCTGTTTGTGCCGGTGTGTTCATTCCCAGAATTGCCAGCTCACTGCCTGGCTGCCGTGGTTTGTAGCTGGCACACACAGCCCCTGGGAAACTTTCTGGGAAAGCTGAGACCCCCAAATTTGCTTACACCCTACAGCTGCTTCTGCTCAGCAGAAACTGGGGCTGGTGGCAGTGGGCTGTTGGCTTTACAAACGCAGGCAAGTGTGACTTCCAAGCCCAAACTGCTGTACTCTCAGCAGTGGGTTGCTTGATTTGTGGATGTGCATGCATGCATTAAGACCAATTAATGGAAACAAAGTAATTACTGTGTGTGGCAAGGGAAGCTGCAGGGGCAGTGTATGCCCACAGCTAGAGCTCCTGCCTAGGATGTAACTGCAAAGTGTGTGCTGAGAACAAGGTGGGCATCCAAGCTTTGCTTTGTAATCTGTCCAAAAGACATTCAGGAGGAACAGCCCCTCACCTCCCCAACCCCCCCTTTTAGCACATCCCAGAAGAAGGTGAGCTTTCCAGGATTTGAAATCTCCCCTGGGGCTTCCCAAGCAAGAATCAATTGCTGGCCACATAAATTATTCCTCTTGTATTGAATCTTTGTTGATTAAGGAACAGGTCGAGAAGAGGTGCTGCCTTCATGCTTTCCTCTGGGGAGAGAGTTCTGTGACCCTGCCTGTCCATTTTAAGAGTGCTAATTTGGAAAAAAAAAAAACCCATTTGTTATGCCCAAATAAGTTAAAAATTGCTTGTTTTTCCCCTCAAACAGTTATTGTTTAGTGTTTTGACCTACTTTTCCAGGCAAAAAATGAAATTGGTAAGACTGTTAAGGAGAATATAGACAGCTTCATATGATGGTGTCCTGCTTTCTCTACATCTCACTTATTAGAAAGAAGTCTTCTGTGTGTTGGCAAATACCAGATGGATTAGCATTGCAGCATCACTGTGGGCACATGTTATCTCTTAAAGGACAAAAGGGCTGAAGCTCAAGTAAATGAAGGGACTTGGCCCTAGGAGGAAGGTGGTGATGAAGGGCTTTTATTTCTTACAACTCACCATCCTTGTCTGAACTGCAAAGGGACTGTTCTAACAATTTATTTGAGCTAAATATGTACAGTGCACATCAGCTTACAGAGAAATCTCACTAAAATCCAACTTATGTGCAGCTGTTGAATGAATTTTTACTTTGTTTGTATTACATAGTAAAAACAGAAATATTTTAAGGTGATGAAGAACACAGGGTAATTCACTTAAATATTGTTTGTTACCTGGTTGCATAATAGTGCTTTGCTTATAGCATTCAACATATTGCTCTGGGCAGTGTGTTGAATTTCAGAGAAGCCCAGGGCTGCTGGGCTCTGTCATGCTGAGCACAGGGCAGGCTGTGTAATGTCATCCTGCTGAGTAGTTTCCTCCTGATGCAGCACTGACCTGATAGGCCGTGATTCTCACAGAAGTGGCTTCCTCAGGCAGCTGCTGCTGTCCTCAAAGATCCAAACCCTCCTCAGTCTCTTGTCCTTCAGCCCCATCCTCTCTTCTCCCAGCAGGTCTCCCTGTCTCCTCCCTGTCCTCGTCCCCACACACCCAGTGTGCAGGAGGATGAGGAGGGTGCTGCAGGGCACAGGAGAGCAGCAGGATTTCACAGTGGGCTTAAGGGGGGGATTAAGGGAACTGCTGAGTTCATGTGTTTAGATATAAATATTGGGAACCTGTTTTGTGAGCCTGGCTGGCAGAGGGGCAGAGGAGGCGCTTGGCTCTGCTGCCCAGCACAGTACAACACTGTCTTCACATCCTTATTTATCCCTTTGCCAACTGGTGGAGAAGGACAGGAGAGCCTGGCTGGTACAGGGAAGGTGGTGAGAACAAACATTGTGGCAGAGAAAAGTGGGATAGAAAGAGAGTGGGGTAAAGATAGGGAGCAGAGTGAAGTCAGGACAGCTTAATTCTTCCCTTGCAGAGAGATATGCAAGAGTCTAATGCTGAAAACCAGGAGTCCAAGATATAGGGCAGCCAGGAAAGAGTGTATGCCTCTCCTGGCGAGAGGTGCCAGATTTCTTCCAAATCCTTCCAGTCCAGTGGAAAAAACCCACCCATTGAAATGCCTGGGGCATCAAGCATTGAAAAATGGAGACCCGAGATTCAAAACAGCCTGTATCACTTTAATTCCTTGTGTTTGCAAAGCTAGAAGAAAACAGCTTTTATAATTTGTGTCTTTGACAGAAAAACACATGCTGTGGGCAGTAGCTTACAATTTATAGCTAAAGATTTCACACATACCATAAAAGAATGCACTGGCTGATCTTAACCAAGATACCATGACCAAACAAGGGAATAGATTACTATATCTTTTAATTACATTAGAATTGACTTGTATGTTGTCAAGAAAGTAATTTCATCATGGTGTTTTAAGAAGTTTGTAGCCGGAGGCTAACTGCAGCATAAGGAAAGCTGGAGGAAATGATAGAGTGAATTGCAAGGGCACAACACTGATTCAGAGTTAATGATGCAGCCAAAAGACTTCACCATGTGAAATTGTTGTGTTGTGGGCAAAAGTCAACCCTGTTGAAAAATGACAAAATACTGTGATGGTGCAGGGACAATGTGAATTTTTAAGTGCCCAATTGCTGTGCAGTGTGTGAGGAAAGCCACACACAGGGCTTCTCATTAAAAGTGACCTACATTGATCTGCCTTTTGAAGGCAAAAAGAAGGTTTGACAGTATGAAAATTATGCAGACCAATAGCCTCTATCATCCTCAGGAATAATGCATGGTAGTGCCCTGCTTGGTGGGTTTATTTATTTTTTTATAAATTAGAAATATGTGTTATCCAAACAGTATAGAGAAGGCAGAAAGGAATTAGAGATAGAAATACAATCACTCTGAAACAAGCTTCTGCCCTCATTTTCAAATGTTCATATGTTGTATTTCTACAGAACTTGTGATTGCAAGAGCACAATTTTTCTCTTTGGAGAAATGAGTTGTTAATAAGGAACAGAAAGCTAGCTTAACAATTAATAGCCAGCAATGAAGTGTATAGTGAGACATAACTGATTTGGCAGCAGCAAAGAAAACTGATGCAGCAAGAGTCATTTCAGATGCCAGTCCTAAGTTGTCTCTGAGAGATGCTTAAACAGATGACTAGAAAAAATTAAAATCAGGATTTAAAAGATGACTAGATTGCAAGAGTAATTCTGGTGAATACATGATACAGCAATAAAAACTGTTTTTCAGGGGGAAAAAAAACAAACCAGCTGACACTCATTCCCAGTTACTAGATCATTTAAGAATTTATTACCTGACAATCACCTCGAATATTGGAGAGCAGTGCTAAGCTGGACATAAGTGTGTGAAAATATTGAAGAGAGAACCAGAAAAATTGCTGTGCTGGGAAAGCAAAATCTGGGTCTATTTCTGGAGTGAATTGCGGTTAGTAAGAATAGGAATATAGGCCAAATTTTGCCAATCAGTATTCACATAATGTTTCTCAAAGCAAATACGGGACATTGTATGATGTGAGGAAGATGTTTGATTAAGTGGCACAAATGCAGCAGACAGTGGGATTTCCAGAGCAGAATGAAGCTGCCAGGGACAGAGCCCCAGCAGCCTGTGGTAGCAGATATTTAGGGAGGTAAGAAGGGGTGATATGTAAACCTGCTAATATTTGATGTATTTCTGACTTTCTAAGTTCCTGTACCAGTCTTAATTGCTCCCTAATTAAATAGCTGCCCACCTCTTTATGACCATGCTTTCCTTGTTGTCATGACTGGAAGCAGGAATCCTCAGCACATGGAGAGGAAATTCAGAGCAGTTCCAGTGATGTGTTCAGACACTCAAAACAGATCATTTTCCTTGCCCACAGAAAAGGAACTATTTTAAGGCATAGTTGTTAAAAATATCCTAGAGTATTTTGCCAAAAGGTGACTCTTAGATTTGACAATCTCTTCTTTCACAGGAAAACAATTGCAGTGTATGGTAGCACAGATGAAATTCCTTCATCTAGCTAGTTCTTTTTGTTCTTTTTTTTTTTCTTTCATTGACGTAAATTCAGCCATTAAACCAACAGCAACTCTTTCTCAGGAAAAGCCTCCTAATTAATTTATATATTACAAATTTTTTGGCACTGAATTATAAAAGGCTTCTGGCAGCATGTACCTCACTAGGGGTCTGCGTTGGAGTGGTAGCATTTAACTGCCTCTAGGACCTCCCGGGTCTGATTTGTCATAACTTGTAGCAGAAATGATCAAAACATGGCCTTTTCACTTGACATTCAGAGCATCAAGGGTGTGTTCACCTGACCCCATACCCAGTGAATTAGGGGAAGAGATGTAGGGTGTTTTATTTTTAAATGCCTACTTTCTTTAAATACCTAAAGGTTTTTACATGCGTAATTTTTCAGGTTTAATAGTTTTGTAGTGAAACTACAGAGGACATTTTACAGCCTTTGGTAGCCAAAGATAAAGGGATGTAAAAGTACATGAAAAATGACCTTACAAAGTGGTGTCTTGCTTTTAATGTGTATAGATAAACCCTGAATTAAATGCTATGATTTAGAAAAGTGTGGGTGACCATATTTGTGTGTTTTGTGAAAGGGACAGATTCTTTGATTTCTGTTTTTTCCTGCCCTAATTTCACTTATGGCCATTGCTTGTCAGGAGTACTGTGCTCTGTATCCAGGAGGAGTGTGGTGCTGCTGGGGTCCCAGCCAGCTGCCCTGTGCCTGCTGAAATGCCAAGAGGCCCCACTTCTTGCCCTGAAGATTATTTTGCTGACCGCAGCACTGGCAGGACTATGATTTCCAGAGAGTCCCTGCTGGTACAATCTGATTAAATTAGCAGAAAATACATTTTATTCCATCTTCTCAAAGCTTTTTTTTTCACCACTGGGTAACTGAGATGGATATTCCTTTTTCTGCAAAACTTCTGCCTTGCCATCTCTTCCAGGCTGGGTGGGAAATCTCTTCTTTTCTGTTGGTCCAGGAAAGTGTGCCAACCATAAAACGTGGATGGGGGAAGTATGAGGTCAATATTAATTACATGTCTGACACTGAGACCCAACACGAAAAGGACCTTTCATCTAAAGGCAGCATGTGACACTTTGATGACCTTTCATCAAAAGGCAATGTGTGACACTTGTGTCCAGAAGACACATCCAGCTTAAGGGCGAGACTGTATTAGGACAAGCCAGTGAAAAGTTGTCCAGGTTTTGACCTCTGGAGGTCTGATTTTGCTGATCCAGTATTTCTGCCTTCTTGTCCAGACCTGTCAAAAAATGAAACTTTCATGTGTCGTAAGAGAAGATTTCCAGTGCTGGTCTGGCTGATAACTGTAATACAGAAATTTGAGCATATTTGATGGCCTTTATCTTCCCTTTATTGTAATATGTAAGTATTTCAATAACTATTGGAGCTAATTTCAGTATGACTGTTAGCACTGGAGATGGTAGCAGAGTCAACAAATGAAACTAACTAACACCCCATATAAAAATAACATCTTTTGAAACATGAAAATATGTTTCAAATAGAATTTTAAGGCATAATCCTGCCTTCCAGTGTGCATAGTTTGTGCATGTTACAACAAACATCTCATTACTTTTATGCTAGATGTTACAGAGATGGCTATTAAGTAAAAACATTAGTTGTGGTTTTATGATTTTATATATACATTATATAATCACAGAATCATAAAATATCCTCAGTTAGGAAGGACACACAAGGATCATTGATTCCAACTCCTGGCTCTTCACAGGGTGACCCCGAGGAGATAATATAAATATCATATCATATATCGTATCATAATGGATAAGTACTTTACTGCTGAGACAGTAAATATCAATGTGTATATACTGTTAATCCATACTAGAGCCTTTAAAATAATTTGGTGTCATTTAATCAGTCTCATCAGAGGAGTTTTGAACTTTTCCTGGTTCAGATTTCCCAGACTGTGCTGGAGAATGAACCTCATCTGGTGGGGAAGTTCTAATATAAATAGTGCTAAACCAAAGGACATTTTTAAAAGATGTTTGATGGGTCTCAAGTTGCTTTTTTTGTGTCTCTTTTGGGCTTGTTGTTGTTGTAACTAATGCATCTGGATCGAAGTGCTCTCTGAGGGGCAGCGGCTCCTTTCACAGATGAGCAAATCGAGATTAGAACGTCTGTCCTGTCCTGAGTCGTGGCCCACCAGCCTACCCAGAGCTGGAACTGGTCTCTCACTCAGACAGTAGAGCAACTTGCAGTAAATAATGATACTTTTCATGGCTATTTTCTGATTTCATTTAAAGGTGTTAGAGTTCTGATGATGCATCACTTTGAATGATTCTGGGAGAACTCTCATTGTAAGGAGAAATTGCCACCAGTGGGTGATGCTGGTGCCTCCTAGGCAGGGGTGGCTGCTCTGGGGCAGGCTGGAGTGCAGGAACTGGGTGGGCAGCAGCCCTGCAGTCAGGGTGCAGGTGTAAAGCACGGGGTGTAGGGGTGTCTGCACAAGGTGCTGGGTCAGGCATCTCGAAGGTGCAGGGACTGACCGAAGTGTTTTGCTGTAAAGGAGTCCTGTGGAGATATAAATCACTGAGCCTGTGGAATATCATAGAGGTAGGTCAGTGCTGGGGTTAGGGAATGTTGAAAAGGACAGATGCAAATTGAAAACATTGTAACAGGAAGATCAGTGTCTGTTTTGGTTGAGCACACTGTGATGTGCACTGGATCCTTCTGCTGCTGCGTGGACAAGGACTTACTCTTCTCAAAGACATCATTCACATAGGAGTGAATGAAATTAAGGAAAACAACGGTCCATGATGGTCTTAAAATATTTGTAGTGGCTGTTAGGTGTGTACTTGGCTTGATTAAAGTTATTTGGGCTTTTTTTCCCTCTAGATGTTAAAATAACTTAGGAACGTTTTCTTAGGAATTTGGTGATGAAGAAATACAGCATAAAGCAGAAGCAGAGCTGTCAGCCAAGGATGAGACTCTCTCCTTGCATCATCCTTTATTTGCTTAGGGTCATATCAAGTATTCAGAAATTCAGGCTGAGGGGAGGTGCAGGATTTAATAAGTGGGAGGACAGTACATTGCCTGGAGTTGTGTCTGCAGGAGATTGTCAACAGTTGCTAAGACAGGTTTAGATAGGTAGAGCTGGTAATATTCGGTCCACTTGTGTGGACAGGTCTTTGAGTGTTCAGAGGACACAAAAATGATCAGGGCTTAACTGCAGCAGGAATTTCAGAACTGCTGTATTAGCTCATCGGTGGAGATGAGCTGGGAATGGAAGGAAAAATTAAAAATGCTTGCACAAACAAGACCTAGGGCTCCAGGTGTAAAAGAGAGCTTGCAAAAAGCTGAGAAAGGGAGCAAAGTAAATGCCAGGAAATTTGGTGGGTCCCTTGAGATTGAATCAACCAGAAATCATAATCATCTGCGAAGGATGTATTTTGGTTCAGAAAAAATTAAAAGTCTAGAGCTGTAGAACTCATACCACTTAAATGTTTCTATATTAATCTTTCCAAGTTATTAACTTTGAAATGTGAAAAATCCTCTGCTCATTGCCTGGATTATTTCTACAAGTAAATCCTTCAGAATCTAGTTAGTAAGCTTAGGAGAAAAGATAACAAAGTGCTGTCAACAGCTGTATCCTTGACAGAAGAGCAGAAGCACATCTGCCACTGTTTGTTCCTATCTGTCTGATTTTTCTGCTTGTACATGTGTTGTGTGTGTGTCATTGGCTCTGGAAAGACCACACACAACTGAATCTAGGAGACTGCATAAGTCTTTTCAGAAATTACATTTGTTACTCATCAAAAAGAAAAGATAAAAATCCATGCTAAGGCTTTCTTGCTCCTCCACTCACCAGCAAATAGGGCAACTTTGGTCTGGGTAATTTTTTTCTTTTTAAGACCTCTCTAAAATTTCCCAGAAAAGCTCTGTCAGAGAGTGTTTCAGTATGTAACTGCTCCACATGGAGTGGTTTCTGATCACCCGACTCGAGTATGATACAGCATCTGAGCATGCCAGAGAGGTTAATGAAACCATGTGATATTATTGAAAAGAAACCTGGCCATCCTGTCATCTCCTAAAAATAATGTACCTGTCCTTCTTGGCCATTACTCATGCCAAGGATTTGAGATTTGCCAAGGACTTTCTGGATTTGGGTGGGGAACTAAGCTGTGCTGTTGCTGACCACTCCCGGGGTGTGTAGATTGTTAAAGAGTGGAGGAATTTTTAACGATGCCACGTGGGCGTGACATTCCTGACCTCTGCAAAGGGATCTTCAGGCTTTAGAGAAGCTGTTGGATGCAAAAATGATCTGTTCTTAAATGATTCACTTAGGGATGTGCTTGTACTCTATACAAAGACTGTACGCTTTCATTGAATCTCCCAAAGAATGAATTGGTATGACTGTGGGAAGTTATACGATTCTATCAACTTGTAGATAAAGAAACTTCTCCCTCACCCCAATTTTAGTCACTAGGGAAAAATAAAGAATCTCCACCGTATCCTTTTCCCTTTCAGTGGTAAGTTAAGAATCTTACTTCTCATGTGAAAATAACCCATAAGCGTCTTGGCTTATATATTTTGTAAATTGTTGCATGAAATTCTTGGATAACAGTTTGTTCCAAAGGGTTTGAAAATCCTTGCTGCAGATTTTCTTCATGAAACAGCTGCTGGTGCTTTGAATCGTGTGGGTGGGTGGATGTGTGTGCTGTGCCTAAAAGGAAAAAAAATTGTAGTCAGATGTCAAAGCAAAAATAGGAGATTTTAGAGATTTAGACTGGGTGGAGGAGGTGGGAAGCCAACTCTACAGAGATGTTAATTACCTTGGGAAGAAAAAGAGAGCAATGGAGTAGGTGTAGAGGTGTAGCAGGAGATTTACTTAATAGAATTCTCATAATCATGAACCCACTTTTGTTGCATTTAGACAGGTTGTCAGTGAGGGCTTTACAACAGAAATATTTTACCAGAGGAAAAACAGTTATTAGTCTTTTTATTGGAGGGGGGAGCTATTTTTACATCTCTTTTCATGAAGGAGGACAAAAATTGTATGGGTTTTGTTTGATTTGTTGGCTTTGGGGGTTAAAAATGAACCTCATTTTTCATTTAATTGTCCTGGGGATGCAAGGCAATGCAAGATAAAAAAAAGTGTTACATCCAACTGTGGAAATGGCCCTTTTCCCCATAAAACAAGCAGCAGCAACAGTATGTGAGAGACTTTATTCATAAAAGGAGAGCTTCCTCTCCTCAGAGGGAGCTGAGGTTGGGAAGTAAATGCTGAGGGCTGCAGTAAGTCCTCTGTGGCTTGCAAGACATCCTGACATCTTTCTTTTTGCAGAGTGGATATGGTTTCCACCTGCTGGTTCCCCTTTCACTCCTGCCTCCCACAGAAATACATGATGTAGCTATGGAAGGTTTTGGAATCCACTGACAGGAGAAATGGCTACTGTCCTGGTTAACTGTGTAGAGCAGAAACTCTTGAAAAGCAGTGCCTGGCCAGGCTCACTAGCACTGCAGGGATCAAATGATGGGCAACCTGAGCAAGAGCCTGGTAGTGGGTGTCCTGCCAGTTGTTGCCCACCTTTTGCTCAGCCCTGTTGTCATGTACAAACAATGGAAAAGAGCAGGAGGAACATCAAAATGGAGAAACCCAATGCTCTTCTTAAATTAAATTGACAGTGCTCCCAATCTAATTATTCCATATCTTTATCCTGTCCCAGGAAAAGCACCATGTACCTGTCAGGTGCCACAAGTAATGCAAAGCTGGAACAAATATTGTTGCTACTTTATTTTTCCCAGGCTTTTTTTTTTTTTTTAAGGACTTTTACAAAGACTTAGCAGTAAGGGTGGGGAGAAAGATTTGATCACATCTACTGGCCCTGATTTGTAAAACAACTATAATTAATCCTCCTGCATTACAGGTTCACTAGTTTGGCCAAAGGCTGTTCTTTCTTTCATCTCTAAGTCCTTAAGCTGTGAGCAGTCTTTGTGCTTGAGCAACATGTCTTTGTGTTTCTCCTACTTAACTCTGTTTGGTGGCCCTAGCAAGGGACTCTCTTTTTTCCCTTCGATACCACTGTCTTGATTAAGAATATGTATGTGTGTGTATGCTGGCTTTCTAAGACTAGAAATAAGATGAGCAGTTTATTACCATATGATATGCTGGTGAAAAGATGTCCTGTCCAGATGCAGAGGTAGAAAGGATGGTAGACAGTGGAGAGTTTAATACAGATCATGGAAATTTGGGTGGACTAATACCACAAAAGAATTGCTGAACATTCTTCTCATCTTCATATCCAGTGTCACAAACCCTTCTGATTCATGCCGACTTGATGAGCTGGAAGAACCTGCTGAGCCTGTGATAGCTGTGGCCAGAGGATTAGCAGCTTCTTTCCTTCTTCAATTCTGTTTTTAGACTGGGATACATCTTTACTGAAGATTAGCAGCCTGGTGGGTTGAGGAAATTAAATTTCACAAGGGCTGCAAACTGGAAGCACATATTCAGAGGTGTGAAAATGAAATGGGGAGATTTTGATATAATCTTAAAGAATAGATCCTATGGGCCTCGAGCCTTGGGGCTTTTCTGGAGGTGAGGGTACTTCAGAGTAACAGTTGATGTAAATTCAATGAGGAAATTCCAGAATAATTCCTAAACTGGCACTCTTGTCCCAGAATAAGGGACCCTTTTCTGATTTAACACCGTTGCAAAATATATTGACCAATACATTTATTAGCTATTTCATGGCTGTTATTTCAGTCTTTTCCTAGGTAGAGAAGCTGGTGACAGGGATGGCTGACTTGGCTCATCATCCCCTTTGGTGAGTGTCATGGTCCTTGTCCCACCAGGGCTTTGCCAGTGGCTCTGCCAAATGCCCTCTGCAATCACTGCTTTCCTCCCCTTGGAACTGAGCTTTCTCTGTCTCTGCTTTTCACTCCTATCGACCTGGCAGTGATGTGCTCAGGGTGCACACAGAGCCACGCTGGCAAGCGCCATGTGCTGCTCCAGCTCACCTTATGTTAATGAGAGGGTGCCTTGGGAAAATGTATTTTCAGAAGCCACATCAGCTTTTCCCCCTCAGTGCACTGTTGTAGTACAGGGAGTGTGGGAGTGGAGCCCTTTAAATACTCAAAGCATCCCCTGAAATAAATGACAGCTGTATGTTTGGGCACTGCTCATACATTACAAGCAGCATGAGCTGCCAGTACGTTTTTCTCCTTCTACGCACTCAGGTCGTCTTGTGACCTCTCCCTGTTTGATTTATTTGGCAGTTTCTCTCCGTGGGAAGGCAGCAGGATGGGTGTGTTACAGCTGATGAATGTTCTGCTCTATGCCAGCTTATTTGCATTCACTTTTATCTGATGACTGTGCCCAATGTGTTCCTAAATGTCTGGAGTCATTTGTGGGTGACGTAGCACTACCTTGTGCTGGGAACATTCTTCTATGTCATCTTCAAATAAAAATTTAGATCTCTCAGGTTTGTTTTTCTCCCAAAGGAAATGAAATTAGTATGAGATTTTGTTTGGCTTATGCAGGTGTATCAGGAACGTTTGCCATGTGGTAGGTTTGCATGTAGGTGAGCACAAAGGCAGATTTTTTTTTAACTGCATGTAGACAACTCAGTATGATGAATGAGTTTATTATTCTGTAAGGTGCTTATTATATTATGCTCCTTTTTGTCTTTAGGGAGAGCTGTTTAACCACTTCAGGGATTGATTGCATTTGATTAGAGAGTAGTTTGTCTTCTGAATCCATTATCCTGGATGAAAGTCCACAAGTTTATTCTGTTTTACGATGCAGCTGGAATTGCACTGTGTGTGTATTATACAAATGAGGACCAAATGCAAACTTATTTCATAAGAGCTCATTTGAATTGATGAGTGGCCTTTTTTTATTGAATTACAATACTGGATTGCAGGTAGGGCTGGAAAAGAGCTGTGAGCTCATCCTGTCTGCACCAAAATAGTGGCCTTTTTCTTCTCTCCTTCCTTTGAAATTTGAAACTTCTGTCTCATACTTCCACAAAAAAAGGAGAAAATTTTCCCAATTCATTTGTGGTTGTGGCAAAAAAGCTTCCCCTGCCTTCTGCTCCAGCTGAGACTGTCTGACCAGGAGATGGAGGAGTTGTGGGGAGCACTGTCCCCCTGTTCTCACATAGGTGAGGGTGAGCCAGCCTTATGAGAGGGATTAGGCTGAGTTGCCTGGCAGGACATCTGCAAGCCTTATTTTTCATTGTTCTTTGAAGTCATAGCACCCTTTCTTTCTCCTAAACACAACCAACATGATTATTCCCTGGACAGTGTAGTGCCTCTACTTGGAAATGATGACCAGATTTATGGGGAAGTGAATTTGCAGGCAGCTGGGGTGAGGATGGGGAAGAAAACTGGGTGGATAAGCACAATGTACTCTCAGCATCCATCTCCTCTGAACTGCTTCTGTGAGCTCTGATTTAATCTCCTAAGCTTCTACTTGGGTTTTCACTTCTCTGTAGGAACAAAGCATTTCTGAAGTGCCTGATTGACAAGGGAGGATTTAAGAGAAAAAGAAAGGTAGAGCCAGCTTCCAGGCAGTTTCACTAATTGCAGTTTATTATAAATTTAACATATGAACTGTCAGTTTCTTGAAGGTGTGCGCTCACCACAACCTTTCCTTGGATTCTGCACTGGCTGTAGAAAAAAAATTAACTGCTAAGGTGCTGAGCTAATGTAGTGCACTTCACTGCTCAGTAAGGTGTTCCTTGGTTTACAATTTGCAGGCTTCATTATTCCTTTTACCACATCTGATAATAATGAACTGTGGTCTAAAAGATAACTATGGTGTGGGTTTTTTCTGTTTGTATTTACTCAAGGATTATTGTAGGAGGAGGTATGGAAGAATTTTATTCTCAGTCAGCTACCAGTGAGTGAAGCTTTTGCCTTTCAATCAAACTGGTCATTTTATTTTATTTTTTCACCACAGAAGTCTAATTTGATAAGCACAGCAGGACTGAAGTAGTACTTCTTATGACTTGAAATTTCTAGGTATTTCATAGCTTCTAAAATAAATCATGTTACTTGAAATGCTAAACATTTCTAAGTGGTTCACCTGTCTGAGGTAAGATTTAAAAAAAAATACATACAGCACTTTTTTAAAGTTTTTGGAAAGCATCCTGATTTTTCTGGGTTGGTGATAGTTTTTCTTCTGCTCTTGTGGCTCTCCATATTATACAATCCTTCTATTATTATAGTCCCTTTGCATTGTCAAACCTCTAACATGAAATCTTTGATTTTCTTTTCATTTACATCTCTGAAGCCACATTTAAATTTGATGTTGGCTGTTTTATGTTGGCTGTGATTTATTTGGAAGAGAGCACATCTCTGCCCATCAGTTGGCCATTCAAAAAGATGCTTTGACCCTGAAAGTTGATTGTAGATTTACAGAGAGACCTCAGAGATCATCGAATTCCAACCCCCTGCCATGGGCAGGGACACCTTCCACTAGACCAGGTTACTAAAAGCCTCATACAACCTGGCCTTGAACATTTCCAGGTATGGGGCATCCACAGTTTCTCTGGGCAATCTGATATCTGTATAGTGTGTGTTGACCTGTGCTGTTGCAGAGTCACCTCTCCCCCTTTCTTGCCCTGTTTTTTCCCCATGCAAAGGACAATTTCAGGAGTACGTGGCCTTCCTCTGTTTTGACCCTTCTGCTGAAACTTGGAGTTATAGGGAATGGTAGAATATTTTACATTTATTTGAAAGTGGTGATGCAAAAAGAGGGAAGTAAGTTGAAAAATTTCTAAGAAAGCAAAAGAAAGCACCAGCACAGATGTCCGAAGTCAGGGAGGGAATGGAGGCAAGGAAGGATCTTCCTCTGGTAAATTTAATTCACAGTTTTTGCTAGATGTAAATGAAAGCTTAGGAAAACTGCTTGGAACACATAGTAAGTGATGTTGCCAGGATACTTCCTGATCATGTTAATTAAACTGTCCCACAGATTGGGCTTAATTACTGCATAATTTGCATATTGGAAATGATGTTTCACATTACTAAAGAAAGTTCTTATTCTGTTAGCAGAAAAAACATTGTGTTTGAATTAATTTCCAGGGGAAGGACTCTCTAGACCCATATAATGATGTATCTTGAAAATAAAGTTAAGATTTTTGATAATGAACTTCCATGTATCTCATTCCTTTATGCAAGATTACATTTTACACTTGTTCCACTAAGTTCCTCAGAGACTTCCTCTTGTTGGCTATTTCTTTAATTACAAGAACCACTGTTGCTTTCAAGGTTGCTGCTGATGAAGCAGATATTAGTTAACATGTGTAAAGGGGCAAAATATTTGTTCTGAGGCCCAAATTTGGTACTGTGTGTGTGTTGCTGGTGATAGATTTCACCACCCTCACAAATTAAACTCAGTATTACACTATCAGCTTCTTCTTGTCTTGTTTTTTGTTGTTTGTTTTTTTGTTGGTTTGTGGGTTGTTTTTTTTTTTTAATTTCTGACATGTCTCTGGCATCCTACTTGTTAAAGCCTGAGGACAAATGGAAAAATGCAGAAATCTCTCTCTGCCCTTCAGGTCTGAGGTCAGGTGTTGGTGGTGGATGCTCTGCTTGGAGGCCTTGGGCATCCCAGGAGCCTGGTGGGGTGGGGTGGGAGTATCTGTGTACCTTCCTAATGCTGAAAAATGAGGATTTAGCATGTGCATTTCTGTCAGGGTAATTTTGTAGCTCCTGACCTTGCTGAGTTCAGTGATGTTCCTGCAGCTGTGTTTAACTGCAGGACCATGATGGTGCTTTGAAGAAGAAGACACAACATCAGAATTCCTCATGAACCAAGACAAGATAAAAAATGTTTTGTTTTGGGAAAAAATCTTCTGAACACAGCAATTTCCCAATTTAGACTGCTAATTGCTTTGGATGATATTGTTGCTAGGATATGCCTTTCCAATGTGACTTCTACTTTTTAATTCTTCTTTGCTCTGTTTTTGAACAGGTGATCATAAACAGCACAATCACACCCAACATGACCTTCACTAAAACATCCCAGAAGTTTGGGCAGTGGGCAGACAGCAGAGCCAACACTGTGTTTGGGCTGGGCTTTCCCTCAGAGCAGCAGCTGACAAAGGTAACAGGGCTCTCTGAATTTCTGCAATGGCTGTCTTGTTGCTTATTAAGAGTTCCCTCTACCCATCTGCTGACCCATGTGTTTTGGCAAGTCCCTTCAGCAGAGCTCATCTGCTGTAATTCCCCACTGTCTGTGGGCGACAGTGGGCAGTGGCAGTGGCAGGGGAGGAGTAGCCAGGGAGGGCTGATGCCAGGCTTGCTGACAAAGCTGCCTCTACATTAATACAAAACCCTTGGCCATGAGTGTGGTATTAATGAAACACTTCCCTGGACCAGGGACTGACTACAACAGCAGGTTTGTAAAGTCTAGAGCTGCCTCGTGTCATGAATAACCAGCAGTTTAAAATACATCCCCTGTCATTGCATGAGTGGTCTTGACAAGTGCTCATCAAGCAGCTGAGATCATTGTTCATTTAGTTGACACCTGAAGTATGGCTGCTTGGCACTGGGTTTTGCAAGTTAACACAGTGTCCTTGGGCATGGCACATAGTCTCTCATGGTGTCTTCTGTGCCTTCATAAGAAGAGGATCAGGAGAACAAGATGTTTCTTTTGTGTCTAAAGCAGCAAAGGCAGAACACTGCAACAGAATAGCATGATTTTCCCATCAACTGAATTGTTATAGGAACTTATTTTAGTTAGTCTGTCTTACTGAGCTCTTGAAATTTCTAGAGAATTCCGTCTTTTTGCAAGTATTTCTTAAAGTAAAGCATATTGTATTTTTCATGTTAAATTATTTTTGGACTTGGCGTGTCCATAAAGGTGCCATTGCAAGAGTCTGCTCTTCAGGGATGCCAGGGCCACCCAATCATTCACATCCAAAGCATGTTTACCACTGATATGCTGGTGATGGCTGTGTTTTATGATGCTTACCCAAATGTAGAGAACTGCTCATTTCACCTATGCATATTCTCCACTTCTGGGGCAAAGAGGTGTTCATAGTAGTTAGCAAGTAGCATGGGAATATGGGAAGATTAAAGTGGACCTAGGGGAATAGTTTATTTTGAGTAACAAATAAGCATGAAACAATGCAACCTTTAGACTGAATGAAAGAACTAGCACCCCTGGATAGTAATTACTAATTCTGGATTATGGAAGTTACACCTCTGCAACATGATGTGACCACATGGTACCTCAGTGCAGGGGCTAAACCTGCACTATGCACCACGTGGAGCAAGTGCTTCTAGATCAGAAGAAGAGAGGTATGTAATACAATGCACTAGGTTACACTATCATAAAGCACGAGGTACGTTTGGAGGTCCTTGTACTCTAATCCAAGAGATTTTACCATATTCTCCAAAACTGTTCAAACACATACTTAGAAGAAATGTATTGCTGTTATCAGAAAGCAGCTTTTCAATTTTCATGTGGCCAGACTAAAGCCAATCTGAATAACTCATCATGTGTGCACAGGGGCCTCAGCACCAACTGTCCTTCTCGCTGGGTCATTTTGCACATGTGTTTGCACTGCATGATCTGATGAAGAGCCCAAGCCCACTGCCATAATACAGGCTTCTACTTGCATGAAAAGTTTTCCAAATCAGCAGAAAGACTTTTTCTGGGTGGAATACTGGGAGGGAGCTTCTGAAAATAGCTTTAGATGATCTTTAAAAAAACCTCAAAACAAAAAAACCCCTAAAACTCTGCCAGTTATCTGGCTGGAAAATATAAGGAAACCTGTTTTATTACCATCGTGCAAAGCAATAAAACAAAGATACTCCTTATCATTTGTGCTTCTTAGTTTAATTATTGAACCATTAGTAAGAAAGATCAGAATTGGTGGCAAGATTACAGATGTGTAAGTGTACTGGGAATAGTAAAATCAAGTTTCATTTTATGTTAATATCATTATACTCTTATAAAAGATATAAATTAAAGGTTGCCTGTTTTACGGGAAATAATTGAAGTGCTTAGTCAGGAATTGGAAGGACACACTAAAACTCCACTAAACCAGAGATCAATAGCCCTGGCTTAAAATAAATATAAATAAATAAAGCTGAAAAGTCTGCTGAAAACAATGAATAATAATGAGACAGGAGAAGAGGTTAGCACGATTACAAATGCCTGCATTTTTAAGTATATTACTTGGCCTAATAAAAGAAAATGCCTCATTCTAATGCTTTGCTTCTCTTGAGATACTTAAGGCATTAATCCATACCTATAGGGAAAAGCAGTTCAAATTAAACATGAGGCATTAATGAAAACTGCATTCCGTGACCCAGTAACCTAATTACCATTAACATTGATTGGGAGAATCACAGGGCTTAAAGCTGATGTCCTACTCAGGGTCCTTTTCCCCTCTTGCAGGACTCGCTGACTCTCCCCACTTCCCACCCTGTGCCTCAGAAAGGTCTCAAGATATTATTCAAATTGGTACAGCCAAATTGAAACAGGAACTAAATGAAATTAATGGTGTGTCTGGGTGTGAAAAGGCAGGGCTGGTGCTCCAAAGGTAGTGCAGTATTTTGCACATGAAGTGGTTAAGGAAGTCGTTCAGGATGCTTTGAGGCAGACGCCCTTTCTGAGGAGCTGCAGGTAGTCAAGGTCAAAGATTTATGCATTTGAGAAACCCAGTAAACCCACACTGGCTGGGACAGAGCAAATCACTGGCCACTTTCTGGGGTAAATGATCTTGTTCACTGTTGAGCTGCCCTGTATTGAGGGCTCATCCAGAGAAAAACACAGGAAAATTCTGTGTGTGTTTTGGGTCAGGGCACAGTGGAGCTCCCCAACAGGGATGTCATGTCACCCAGCCTTCTGCATTGAGAGGGAGATGAAATATTTATGAGCCTGCTTTGGGTGGGAGCAGCTGTTTCCTCTGACACTGGTACAATTTGTCAGTAGGACACATAAAATATAATGTCAGACCAGGAGCCTAAAATTTATGCATACAAAATCATGCTTTTTAATGTATAAAATGCTAAGGAGGTCTATTTGAATAGATAGATGTTTGTCCTTGTGACAAGCTGGCTACAGATTTGAACAGCCTTTAAATAATTTGTGCAGTGCACAGTAGCATCGTTGATTCCCCATTAAATTTCACTGGCCAAGCCTCCTAATCAAGCAGTGCTCATGGGCTGCAGCTGCCTGACCAAAAGGCTTCACAAGTGTTGGTAGCAGCACATCTTTTCTGTACTGCAGCTTAGTCTCACAGCTTCCTGGGGCATGGAAGACATGTCCTATACTCCATGATAGTCTGTTGGAGTGGTGTTTAGTTGGCATTTCTTCAAGTCCAGTCTTTCGTGGTTTTTTGGAATTTTGTCAATTATTTGTGTTTAGGACACAAGAAATTAGTTACTAGAGAGAAAGCAGCTCTGATTTCTGATAGTGATTGGGCCCTGTGGCTGTGCTGACACTCTCAGACAGCCTCAGGATGCAGAAATGCTCTGCTCCTGTAGCAATTAGTGTTGGTAGTGCTGCACAATGTAGGCTGTCACCAGTGCCTTGCTGCACTTAGGAGAGTAATCAAATGAAAGGCTTTAATTTCATAACAAGCCAAGTGATCCTCTGCAGCTTTCAAGGATAGACCATTGTAAAATCAAGCAGGTATTAATTAGCTAAGAATGATAAAGAAATTGCATCAAAACTCTTTATGGACTGACTGTTCCCAGTGTGAGGGGTAAACAAAGCCCAGAGAGAGTCTTTCACCTCTGTTTCTGTTACAGCCATCTTTATATCTGTAACAATCATAAGAAGGAAGGGTAATATTTTGATTCTTAAAGACAAAGATCTATCACTAAGATAGTGAAAAATTCAGTTATTTGTACTTGTTTCTAAAAGCAAATGTGTTTAATACATGTGTTGGTAAACTAAAGACATGACTGAAATATATTATGCAATGAGATCATTATTGGTTTAAAACTGAAGATTAGCTTTGCTCATTCATATACAATTTTTTATTATGAAAATGTAGAAAAAATATCTTGTTTTTCTCAGCTCATATATTTTTTCACAGCAGTCAGCTGTGTACTTTATGAAGATAGCTGCAAAAATAAAATTTGATAGATCACTTCCAATTCTTTTTGCCTTTTCATATTTCATATTGTCCATGAAGAACCCTCATAAATTTTTCATACATAAGATGAAAAGATTTATTATAAAAGAGGGATAAGGTTTTATTATAAAAGACAGATTCACAACAACTTTATATGTGTAAGTTACTATTGATACAATATTTTAGAAATAATCAGCTGGTAATAGTTTTATGGTCACAGCAGGAGATACATTTTGTGTAAAGTTGGAGTTAAATGTGGTTGTTCTTAATGATCTGTATAGTGCTACAAAGGTAATCAAGCCATTTATGTGTGTAGTGACTGCACATGCCATCAGATGGCAATTGCTGCCATCCCAGAGCACACACTTTGATATGCAGTGTCAGCTGTTGTAAGGAAAACAGCTGGATTCCAGAGCTCCATTTTCATTCACAGGCATCATCTTAAATTGTAGGGTACGCCCAAAATTTCACTCGGCATTTAGAATGTGCTCCTCTGAGGGACTTAATGTGTTTGTGTGTGTGTATGTGTTCTGGAATTCACCTTCTGTGTATGTTACACAAAACACAGGTGCCTCCACATATAAACCCAGGCTTCTTTTAAACCAAATGGAGAAGATTTGTTTTATCAGTCTTTACAGTCTCAGTATTTTACTGAGAGCTAAATGCCTGCTGTAAATCCAAAAGTTAGAAGATAAGATTAGTAAGTGGATAATGAGTCTTCCTATTCCTCAACTATAAAATTCGATATGTTTTTTCGTAAGTGTTCTGAATTATCCAAGGATAATGGCAATCCTTTCAGTTACAAACTGCAATAAAATACATCTACTTAGATTTTTACTTTTGGTATGTCTTACCTTTCTGGTATTTCAAGTTTCTCAGAACACAGGCAAGCAAGACCAAGCTGGTTTAGCTGAAAGACAAAATTACCCATTCTTGTACTGGATACATCTTAATTTAAAAAATAAATTATGTATTGATACCTTTTTTCCCATCTTTGTAATCCTCCTTTTAAAACTTTAAACACTGTTTAAAGTGTTTGAAGCCCTGCAACTCTGACTGGCTGTAATAATAATTGTATTTCAAAAGTGCCATCCTGACTTTGGAGCAGATGTCCTATAGCAACTTGTAGAGGTTGGAATCGTTATTTTTCATCTTTATCTTTCCTTCCCCTCACCTCCCCCAGTTTGATAGAACCCTCTTACAGGAAGCACTCAAACCTTTCTCTGAAGGATTCTACCTTTATTTTTTTTGCCACTAATAAGGAAATTAGATGAGAAAAGCTGTGTTTTCATATGACTCCATCATACATTCAGACCTATATACTTCGCATTTTTCCTATGTCTTGATAGTCCCTTGCCTGCATCTGCAGATGAGCTTATTTGCATTTTTTAATTTAATTGACTTGCTCTTAGGAAGAGAAGACATTGATAATATTTTTATCCAAACCTATGTCTTTTATGTTTTCACCTTTAATAGACTATTAACACCAAGTGAAACAGAGGAGGAGGAAATAAACAGAACCAGTTCAAACCAGGAGACACTAAAAGCTCCTTTTTCTCCATAGGTTTTTGCTGTGGCCAACCAGAGCTACAGAGATATTCCTCTTTCAGAAACACCCCCATTCCTTTTGAAAGAACCTCTCTGCCAAAGGATTAAAATGTTTTTCTTGCCAAAAATTTTAAATTAATATAATTAGTTGTTCACTTTTGGAGATCTATAAACCATACAAAGATAATAATCTCAATAATTTAATAGATAAATCATGTTAATATCTTTCGTGCTTTTTCCAGTTTGCAGAGAAGTTCCAAGAAGTAAAAGAGGCTGCCAAACTAGCAAGAGACAGATCTCAAGAGAAAATTGAAACCTCAAGCAATCATTCCCAGGTTTGTAATTTAGCTTTAATACCTGTACACATACAGGATAAATAATTTAAAGTTAAATTTTCTAGTGGACTCTGCCAACTTTTGGCAGCCAGCCCAAAATCTATAAAATGGAGATTGCTGAAGGTAATTGTCAGCTGCTGGACATGGGCATTGTCAGAAGAATATTTTTCATCCCTCCATGCCCTTTGCTTTCATTTAAATCTAATTCTTTCAGCAGTTCTTGGGCTGTTACAACTTTTTTAGTAACATGGACAGCTATGCAGCCTTTGATTTGTACTGTTGCACATAGTTTGTTGAATGACTGGAAAGCAAGTCAGTGTAGTGCTTCAGCAGACAGTAAATGAGATTCATCAAGATCCTTCTTTTTGTCATCTGTCTAATTCACTTTTGTAGGCATTCATTTTGCTGCTGGAGTGCTTGACTTTGTGGCCACATTTTCCCTGTCCAGGTGTGACTGATGGGAAGCTGTGGTGTGGGAACAGGGGCAGTGCATTAGTCAGTGGTTGGAAGAAGCTTGTGTTGTATATCTTTACAGTACACTTTCCTAGGCAACACACCTTGTATCACCAGGTGCCTCTGTGTCCGGGGAAATATGGGTTTCTTACAAATTGAAGAAATTGAGGGTTGCCCCAGTCTCTCTGTATGGTTGAGTGTATTTTCATGTGAATTGTGTTAGGTAAGAGTGAGCCCTGTTCAGTAGATGTTCTTGGCCTGGGCTAATGTTTGGAGGAATGTTAGAAAACTTTTGATCAGAGAGGAATTCAGATGCATGATCAGAAAAAAGCTGCTGAGTTCTTTTAGTCTTGAAAATAACCCTCTTTGTGGGGTCCACAAGTATTGATCTGAGCGGCTGACTTTGGGTAAAAACTTTGGTCATGGTCTTTATAGTTCACTTTGTTTTCTATTGGTGATCATCACCAAGCAGTGTATGAATAGTATCTCTTTGAAGGAGCAGTATTTTTTGTTGGTTTGTTTGCCTGTTTGGACTTTGCATGCTTCCAAATGCACTGTATTGTTTCATTATCTTAAAAAAATAAACAAGCTTTAGAAAACAGATGCCTTATCAGGGAAAAAGAACTTAAAATTTTTGAACACTTTAAACTTCCATTTGTGTATCACTGTAATTTTTTCATTCTTTTTAAACAGACCAGCTTTGCAGCCAAGATGAAAAGGGTATGTGTGTGTTACCACTGTTCTGCCAGGAGAGCCGAGGTCTCAGCCAAGTGGTGTGGGATCAAGATTACAAAGAAATTGGTGTTGTGGTCTTGCAGGAGATGCAGGAGACACCCAGTGTTCGTTTGTGTGTTGTGCTGCAGGAGTCTGGACGTGAAACACCATCTTCCACTCGAGCTTCTAGTGTGAACGGCACAGACGACGAGAAGGCATCACATGGTGGCCCTGCTGAGGCACATCTCAAGTCTGAGAATGATAAATTAAAAATTGCTCTAGCCCAAAGGTGAAGTTCCTTTAATACCTAAAATGCATTGGAATAGTGTGCAGTAATTATCTGATGGCCGATGATATTAACAGAAATCATTCAAATGTAATTGTGTTTAAAATGGTGCAGCAGAATGGATAAAAGAGCAGATTTTAGCAAGTACCTCCTGGTATCCAGTTGAGAGATATTTACCATTTTGTTTATTCCTGGTCTAGTTTGTGAAGAAATAAGGTCTCTTTTATTCTGCTGGTGCCAACTGTTATAACCATCTTCGTTAGTGAAGTTTTAGAACTACAGAAATAACATTAAAGCCATAGGGGAGCAATTGCTGCTGATAACATGTAAAGCAAATCTTTCTTCCTCTTTGAGTTTGCTGCACTTGCTTTGATGAAAATAGATATGGATATTTAAAATATCAAGTGAACTTGACCATAAAAAGTTGAAGTGAGAAATATAATTTCATCAAGCTTCTTGGATGTCTTAGGGGGATGTTTCTAAACTGTGGACAGAGCCCCTTGAAGTCACATTTTTGCTGTTTGCTTTGATACATAATTTGAAAATGCTGAGAAGAGTAATTTGCAGCTGTATTGAAAATACAGGCGTTGCAATATGCAAAGTTATGACACTAAAATAGAATAATTCTCTACTGGGATCTTGCCTTGTCCGCCTCTTGCATGTGAATGTATCTGTGAATGGAAAGAAATCTAACAGCATCAAGCTACTCTTAAAATGGCATTTAAAAAACAAAGCAGCACCGTAAGCAGAGTTATCCAGTGAACAATTCCAAGGTTGCATATACTATATTTGAAGTGCATCATCTCTCTTTATTGACATTTTAATAGCATAAACTATTTCAAACCCTAATGTTTGCTTGTTCCTCCTGCTGAAGACACCTCCACAGGCAAGCAGCAACTAGCACACAGGGAGTTGCAAAGTCTTCCTCCCATTCACCTCTAATCTTGAGCTCTATACTGCAGCTCAAAGCTTTGGGGAATGAGTAGTTTAATTCTGCAGCATTATGTAACACTTTTATAGTTAAGACTCAGCATTAAAAAAGAATCAAATATAGATCATGTCAGCGCCCTAAAATCTTCCATTCTGAGTTATTGTATCATCTGCAGATGTGCAGAGTAGCTTTGTTGCAGGGGTGGCAGGTCCCCAGCGTGTGTTGCAGGGGGTGCTTGGTGAGGCACAGCCAAGGTGACAAGGACCAGGGTGAGACCCCCATGTGCAAATGGTGGGAATTCCAGCTGCCAACTGGACCTTACAGTCTGCTCCAATAGCAGAGCTTTTGTTCCAGACACTGCTGCTGGAGTTGGTAGATCCCTTCATTTTGGTAGAGACAGCTAAATTAAGGCTTATATTCTCCTTAGGCTTGAAATGGCTAAAGGCAGTGACTTACATCTGAGTGTTCTTCACTTTATTGCACCAAATTAATGGTGAACACACCACGGTGGATGAGTTTGCAGACAGCTAAAGAATAATGATTCGCAGGATGACAACGTGAAACCACCTCATGGCATCTTGTTTTTCTCAGTTCAACCAATGTGAAGAAATGGGAGACAGAGCTGCAGACACTGCGGGAGAGCAATGCCCGGCTGTCCACGGCACTGCAGGAGTCTGCAGCCAGCATCGAGCACTGGAAGAAGCAGTTCTCAGCCTGCAAGGAGGAGAATGACCAGCTGAGGAGCAAGGTAGCAGAGCATACCCACAGGAATGCTGTCCCCCATTGCTGTTTCTCTTGGATTTCTGCAGCTTTTTTGTTGTGTATGTTAGGATTTTGTATTTGATGGGGAGTTAAGGCAGCTGTTTCCCTCTGCACACAGCAGGCAAGGAGGTTTAAAAGACTGGGGATCAATGAGAGGACTGATGTTACTGCATCATGTGAGGTTTCCTGCCTCAGGATTTGGGAGACTTGGTGTCAGCAGAGGTTGCTGGCTGGGCTGATAAACCAGAAGTGTTTTAAAAGTGGAGTAACTATTGCATATCTTTCTAAACTCACTGAAATACTACCAGATATGAGTGAGCAGAAGGATGGTTATGGCCTGGTTACCCACAGAAAACCAACCTGGGAACCTCTCAGTATTAGAAGCAAATTCCTCCAGCATATAGGGGAATGAGGATATGAGTTATTTCCTCAGCACTGTGGGCTGTGAGCCGGGTCCTCCAGCACTAACACCTGGCACATCTAATCCAGAAACCTGCCAAGAGACATCAGCGTCGTCCAAAGCCTGTTCCCCTTTTTTAATGACCTTTATTACTGAGCACATTTCTCAGTAGTGTAAGATGGAGGATTAGCAATGACTACAGCAGAAAACAACTCAGAAGTCTCAGTTTAGAGTACTTACTAGTACCATCCCGCAGATAATATTGCACTTTCTGCAACAGCCACACTTGGGGCTGGCACCAGCCTGAGCATGGCAGAGCCTGGTTTCCATGAACACTGCTTGCAGGGATAATTTTACTCTATTCATCCTAAATATCTTTGGAATATCTGTATCCTTTTCATTCTCACTTAGTTGGATCACTGGGACATTTGAAACAGAGATCAAATTGTATCAGTCTGGTGAGGATTTTTGTTTGTTAAGTGTTTGCTTTCAAAAAGGGAAAGGAATTTCATGTCTTTCTGTGTGTCTGTAGGCTGCAAGTAGTATTTCAGCTTTGGAGGTAGTTTGAGTTGTCTGTTGGCACTGAAAATCCATGTGGAATAGCCTTTTTCCCTAGGCAGATACTCCCTGTCTAGTTGCATGTGTTTTATGTGTGCACATTGGTAATGCAGGGATCAAATCAGAGCTGTATTAACTCATGTTACATTAACAAATTAGTATTAGTGTTATATGGTTTGGATGCCTGTATTCAGTCTCATGTGGATATGGGAGAAGTAAGAGACTGGAACAGCATGTAACAAGAAAATATCATAATTTGCATTGTAGTTATTTTCTATTCTATACTGTTGCAGAGCAAAGTTGTTCCCATTAGCATTAACTGCTGTACTAGAGATAAAGAGATTATTGAAAACTGCCTTGCTACAGCTGCAAAGTCATCATGCCAGTGACTAGCTAGACTGTGAAGTAGTGATGTCTGTATAATAATGTGCTGTGATTTTCTATACAGGGAGGTTTTCTGAGCTTTTCCCTCAAGTAGGTTCCTTGCTCAATGCTCATGCTGCACCACTGCAGCGCCCTGGGAAGTTCTTTCTACTTCATTAATTGGGTCAGAATTTTTTGCATATTGCTCTACCTTCAAATGAGTGAAGTTATAATCCCAAAGCAACACGAAGCTGAGAATTAAAGTACATACTTTAATGAGCTGGCCCGTTGGCCTGTGGGAAGTGTATCTCCTGGGAGCTGAGTCCAGAGCTGGCAGGAGGAGGTACAGGGAGAGCAAAGTGCATCCCTGGGCGAGAGAACAAAGCAGCATATATTTCTCTGAACTGGTTCTTCCCCTGAAGTTTTGATGTTGTGTCCCTCATACACCAGCTAGAGCGATAAGCAACCCCTGAGGAGGTAAAGCTGGGAGTGCTGGAGAGATTTCTTCTCCTTGTTGTGTTAAGAAAACCCATCGCTTGTAGCCTTGTGTTGGTTTTATAGAAAGGAAGTGCAGATTTTATCCTCAGCTCCACTTATTTTAGCAGCTCTGTATATTCCTGAGGAATTATATGAGAGACTGTGAGAGAGAATAAATACAGACTTCCTAGTGGATGTGTAAATTGGCTCTTTTTAAGGAAAGAAGCAATAATATAGTTGTGATGAATCAAATGCTATGATTTAGGAAACAGGTCCAATGCCCATTTCATCAGCTGTGTTCCACCCTAGATTTTCAGAAATTTGAAATTTCACCTAATGTCTGGCATTTCTTAAAGATTGAAGACCTGGAGGAACAGTGCAATGAAATAAATAAAGAGAAGGAAAGAAATGCACAGCTGAGTAGACGTCTCCAGGAACTGGAAACAGAACTTCAGGACAAAGAGCTGGTGAGTGTCCTGAGCATGAAAATGGTTGGTTAGGTCTGTCTGCTTCTCTCTTGAGTGTAGATTTATGGAGTGGCTTACCTACAACCAGAAGCAGCCTAATGTCTCAGGGTGTTGCCTGTTTCTAGGTTTTCCATGTACATGTATAAGATATATATAAGCCTTTCTTTTTCTGAATGGTCCATAGTCTTCAACTTTGCAGTTTTATGGTCTCCCTCTGATCTCCGTACTAATGCCAAGAGTGAGAAATTCAGATTCATTTAAAGTACCCCAGTTTGTCATTTTAGACATAGAGGGTGTTAATTTTTCTAAGGAGGATTATGATGATGGCTTGGAACCCCTGAACATGGGGGAAAAATAATGGAATCCTCTTTTTTTTTTTTCCATTGTTACAATGACTAAATGTTCTGTGCTGACTGAAGAGAAGAAGCTGTCAGTAGGTGCAGTGAAGTTTGCTATGTGCCATCACAGCATCTCCGCTGGTGCTCTTAAAAGCAGTGCTGTTAAGGGGCTTTACAGTGGCACAAGGAAATAGTTTAGGGAGAAGGATTTTGATGCACTGTTACAAATATCATGTTTTTCAGCCCTGTATTTCAAAGGAAAATGTCGTGCTTTCTTTCCAACCTTTCTGTGGCAATAGCATGTATAATAACCCATATTCTCTGCTAGCATTTTCCTCAAGATTCACGTTTTTACAGGGCCAAATGAACCAGAAAATTGATTGACTTGTGAATATTACATGCCTGTCTTCCATTTACACTGACAATATACTAACTTGTTTTAAAAATTCATGCTTACATTAGCAGGTTCTCGATTAGCTCTAAACTACCCAGAAGTAACCTTTCATGGTCTGGAATTCAAACCCTCATGAAGTCTGCTCATGGGCATTGCCATGTAAGAGAAGCTGTTGATATCCTCCTCTTGTACAAAATGAGGAGAAATGTAAAGACATGGAAATCAGGAGAGAGCTATCTAGCAAAATATTTATATTTTTATATATATGTGTTTTATGGTATATGCCACATACCATATATAGTGTATATATAAATATGCACACACTGTATTATACTATATATAGTAAGTATGCAGTATAGTAGTTATATATAAAATAAATGTATATATATGGTATAGTGTATTTATATTTTGAGATGTGAGCTCCCAGACATCATTTATGTAGATACAGATATATATGCATGGAAACTCATACCTCAAAACAAAGGATAAACTATTCTTTCTCTCCCCTGTATCAGCAGCTGGAACATTGTCTGAATACAATTACATTAGTTAAATTCTTCACTGCAGTTCACATAAACATCTATAGTAAAAAATCTGCCAGTCCCAATACTGACCTCTGGGAGACACTGGACTCCACTTGGACATCAAGCCATTGGCTGCAGCTCTTTGAGTGTGGCCATCCAGCCACTTACTTATCCAGCAAGTGGTTCATCCATCAAATCCATGTCTCTCTGATGTAGAGACAAAGATGTTGTGCAGGATGGTGTCAAGTGCTTTATACACACCAGGTAGCCCAGGGATATACCCTTACTTGCTCTTGAGACCATCACCTACATGAGCAGTTTTTGGAGAAGGATCTTTTAATTTTTTTCAAGTCAGAGCTCTTTTTCTCTTGGAGCTGCAAATGTGTTTTCCAGATGCCTTGACAATCCTTCTGTAAAATGTACAGTCTTTCTTTGAGTCTTTCTCTCCTACCCCCATTGATGGTGTTCATTTGTGGTATTCATGTAGTCAAGTTGTCTTAATTTCCAGCAGAAGCATGGACTCAT
>VYZS01098506.1:107125-139336 GCA_013400695.1 Neodrepanis coruscans
GTAAAAAATCTGCCAGTCCCAATACTGACCTCTGGGAGACACTGGACTCCACTTGGACATCAAGCCATTGGCTGCAGCTCTTTGAGTGTGGCCATCCAGCCACTTACTTATCCAGCAAGTGGTTCATCCATCAAATCCATGTCTCTCTGATGTAGAGACAAAGATGTTGTGCAGGATGGTGTCAAGTGCTTTATACACACCAGGTAGCCCAGGGATATACCCTTACTTGCTCTTGAGACCATCACCTACATGAGCAGTTTTTGGAGAAGGATCTTTTAATTTTTTTCAAGTCAGAGCTCTTTTTCTCTTGGAGCTGCAAATGTGTTTTCCAGATGCCTTGACAATCCTTCTGTAAAATGTACAGTCTTTCTTTGAGTCTTTCTCTCCTACCCCCTTTGATGGTGTTCATTTGTGGTATTCATGTAGTCAAGTTGTCTTAATTTCCAGCAGAAGCATGGACTCATCTCAAGTCATATTGCTCTTTTTGTTCACTCACTTTCAGCTAGGCCACTCTATTTGGATAGTGATTTGGATCAAATACAGAGGGAGGGGTGGATGGTGGTTCTCAGAGCTGTACCATGGAGGAGAGCTCATTACAGCTGTGCTCTGTAATGATGGCTCTGTGTATGCAGCTGGTAATGCCATTGGTCTTTTTTGTGGCTGTCATATATAATTGAAAATGCATGTCTAATTTGCTCTTTGCTACCGTCTATAAATTGCTTGTAGCATTACAGCCCTTCAGATTTCTGTGTTATTTAATATATCTTTTGCATAGGTATGTGGTTTGGGTTAAGATTTCATTAGTATAATTAATGGCATTCATGCTAGACAATTGGATTACACTGTCTGTTCTAGAAATTCAAAGTAAAAAATTTAGTGAAAATATGTATTTTAGTAGAAAATTAGCCATTTTGGAATGCAGACAGGCTATTTTGATTATTTTACATCCAAATTCTATGCAGAATACAATAAAATATGCAAAGCCATTTCATCTTTGCAAATTTCCATTATGTTTTAAATAGAATCTTGCACTAATATTATTTTTTTCTTTTATGTTTTCAAAGGAACTGGAAGAGCTCCGAAAGCAGGGTGAAATTATACCAGAGCTAATGTCAGAATGTGAATCTGTATCTGAACAATTACAGGTACAGTTTAGCAATTAAATTAATTTTAAAGGAGTTGGTACTTTTACTTTCTTTCTCATAGCAAAAAATACATGCAAAAAATACACCATGCCCTTCCCAGCACAGGAGTGGTTAAATAGCTCTGTTTCTTTGCCTTGCTGTTTGCAGAAATTGGTTTGCCTGGGATCATGTTGCATCTATCTCCTGCAGATTCCAGGCTATCCTGTCTCCAGTATTTCTGCTGCTCTGGGTTTGTGGAGATGTACCACAGCCTTGTGTGTTGAGCTGCTCTCCGGGACCTGGGGCTAATTGCTGCAGTGGCGCCAGGGAAGGCTTTGAGGAAAGAAACACAGATGAGCATAGCTGCACACCACCAGGGATAAAAGTTGGCTTGAGGATCTGTTTAGTGCTGTGTCATCCCTTTCCAGCAGCACTTGGCTCTGCACATGTGGCTCCTCTGCTGGAAGGGGCTTGCTCGGAGCTGAGCTTGCTGGGCAGTGGGAGCCCTGTCCCAGCCAGCAGCTGGGCTTTGGGAGTCACTTCCTCAGGCTAGACCTTGTTTAAATGCAGTAAATTAATACATGAAAGGAGAACAAATATAAGCAGTCTCATCAATGAAGTAAAACCCAATCAATAGATAAGCCATCACTCTGATGATCTAAATGATCTAAAATATTTTAGAAGGCTGCTGAAGAATGCAGAGGCTGGAAATGGCTAAAACATTCATTTTGTTTGATTCAGTATGGTAAAATATGTGGTCTATGGCTTTTGTGAGAATAAGCATGTGCTTACACACAGGAAATAGAGAACAAGAGGCAGAAAAGTGAAAGAAAGGGGAAAATAATTCAACAAATGCAGCAAGGGAGGGGTTACCTGGCTACCCCATTCCTTGCCTCAGTGCTCACACAAAGGGGAACTTTACTGACAAATCTGAAAGTGCTGAATAAAGCAACTTTATTCTTCAGACAGTATTTTCTAAGCTTGTTTTTCAAGGTTAAACCACCATAGATAATTCTGTACATAATTGGTGGCACAGTGTCTAATTCTGCAACTGTAGCAATGACAGAAATGTATGCACAGTACATGATTTAAATCCAGCTGAATTTGAAGATATCAACCAAATGACAAAGTCTGATGCAAAGCATCTTTTCCAGTTAATCTGTGTCCTTTCCTGCGTGGGCTTTCTTTCCTTTTAATCAGGCCAGCACGTGTTGGTTGCTGTCAGAGGTGCTTATGTCAATCACTTTGCAGAAGTTGAAGCAAACTTTCACAGCCTGGCTGCCATGTGTTGCTTTAATCTATGAAATGCTGTTCATCCTTCTTCTCTATGATTCATCTTATTGTCTCCTTTGTCTTTAAGGCTGCTGAGAAAAAGAACAAAGATCTTGAAGAGAAAGTCAGAACACTAAGGACAGAAGTCGAAGAGAACAAACATAGGCAAACCAACCTTAAAACTGAATTAAAGAATTTTTTAGATGTACTAGATGGGAAGATAGATGAACTACATGATTTCCGACAAGGACTGTCCAAACTTGGGGTTGACAATTAGATGGCAATAGATCTTTTTTGTAATCTAGGGTCTGGCTGTTTGATGTTTTGTTGATCCCAAACATGTGTTTTACAAAATATAATCAGAATGTTCCACTTGTTTGCATTGGTTTTGTACATAGAGGCTGAAAATTTGCTGTGGGGTTTTTTTCAGTGAGTTTCTTTTTTTGTTTCTTTATTTACCAAACCAATTGTGCTGCTCACTGAATTCTGTTGAGATTTGAAACTTTCTATATTGCTGCTCTGGCTTTGTGGGGCTGGGAACAGGTAGAGGGTTCTGTCTCAGGAATCTGGAACTAGATCTACCTTAAAATGAATATGCAGTTAGTTGTTGCAGGGAAATTTATATCTTTCTTAAGGGCTGTTGCAACCACAGAAACAGAAAACAAGTCTTTTTCTTGTCCGGTCTATCAGCACTCTTAGAGACATTGACTTTTATTCCTTGGTGGAGCAGAGAGATTAGCTGGAGCTCCTGCAGTTTGTAAAAGGTGCTTGTGATGAGCTGCAGTCAAGTGTATCACTTCACACAGACACCAGGATCTTTAGGGACCATGTCAATCAGGCCTGATTCACCAAAAAAAATGCAGTGGATTTCAGATAACCTCCGATAGAGGTTGCATGTGCTTGCCTGGACCCACATAGCACAAAGTCAATGATGTAGAAATGAGTCTCAGCTCTTGAATCATGAATCTTAACCTAGTCAGTGAGGACAGCTTCTCTTGCTTAGCTGCATCACCTCTCTCTAGCCTTCTGTTTTGAACCCATATAATTCCATCATTATGTGCATCTCTGAAAAACGCCCACCTGAGTCTGGGGACCAGATATTTATTTTTAAAAGTGATATATTGCTGGTTTGTACATGACTTATGACCCTTTATGCCATTTGATCACTGTTGATTAACTTCTGCAACAGTGAATGAGACAATGCATAAAAGCATTATAAGGTTACTTGAAGATGTTGCTCAGAAGCAATTTTCTGCCCAGGAGACTGGCAGGGCCATGACCACATGAAATCAAAATCCTTTCCTATGATTTCTGAATTCTTTGGCAGTAGGGTGGGAATTAGTCACCAAGTTGAACTGTACAAAAAAACCCCACAATACCAAAACACAAACCAACCTGAGAGTCAGAAATGCTGTTGTATTCTTGAACTGGTTATTCAGCAGCTCTTAAGTGTGTTTTGAGAAATGCAAGGTCGTACTCTGGCCTCTAGTGAGAAGGAAGTTCACTTCTTCACAGACAGGAATGTAAAAAGCACTAGAGAGAAGAACCTAGCCCAGGTTTTGCTCTTTCTCTTAGGACTTCCTTCAGCTTCTTTCTCTTCTTCCTCCACAACCTGGTTTGAGAGTATGTACGGGGGATCTGAATTAATACAGGAAGGTACTTTTGTTTATGTGACATTACTATTGCTTAATTCAGATGACAGCTTGGTTAAGTACTGTGTTATTGCTTTCCAACAGTGACTGATATAAAATGGCCATGCTTTCTTTTTTTTTAATTTAGGGGCGCTTTTTGGTGCATCTCAGTCTTTAAAGTGGCCTTTAAAAGAAGGATGGATTATAGGTGAAACTTGCATTGAATACTCTTGCACATGGATATATAATCCCCATGGTGGAGATAAGATCTGTCTGCAATTGTCCCTTGAATTTTCATTTCTTCTATTACTGTAACATTATCTTCGTTGCCTGTTTTTCAGACTGGACTTTGAGTATTTTTGCTTTTACTTCTTTTAAATAATGGATGTGAAGCTGGGTCCTTTCATAACCATTATGACCACTTAAGCCTCTTTAAAAAAAATTGCTGTGGGCTGTTGCTATTTGAAAATAAAAATAAAGAACAGGTACATAGCACGTAGGCGTGTGAAAATTAGACTTTGCCAGCGTAGAAGATTCAACAGTTGCATAATATGAGGTTAGATCAGACTTTCTCAAAATTGAAAATGACGTTATCAACAGTGTGGTTCTGCACAAGGAATCTTCAGTTTTAGTCTCCTTATTTGATAGAAAGTCAGATATACATTATAACTTAGCATGCAGCCCATCCTGCTTCCCCTCCCATGCTGCTTTTGGTCCCTGCATCAGCTGAAAATCACAGGATAACACAACTAAGAGCCGCAAGCAGTACTGGCAGTCATGGCCCTACTCCTTATAGTGGTGCATTACTTTTGCATCAAGGACCCTGCTCTGTCTTCTTTTTCCTGGTGAGTAATCTTAGGGCTTCCCTCTTGGTTTTAATATAACTTATGTTTTTAGCATGATTCTGGGTAAAAGGATGCAAAAGACTCTGTGAACAAATTGTTTTATTGGGGTTAAGCCAGATCTTTTTTCCCACTTTAGTCAGGTCTGTCTCTGAACCAGTTCATTAGGAAGGCATTAAGCCAGTCTGAAATTGCAAGAGAAGTGTTTCCATGGGATTGCATCGATTTAACAGATGGGGTTTAATACTGGTACATTAAGCCACTGCACAGTTCTGACACAGGCAGTTATTTCTGGGTGCTTCGTGCCCACCAGAGGAATGATGGAGGTGTCCTTAGAGAAATCTCTGCCCTGTCTCTACCAGTCTTGCCCCAAATGTATGTATTCCTTATCTGCTTTGCTCTGATGTTGAGTTGTTAGGGATGCCTGTACACAGCTGTATGCTGTGGGAAACTCCATCCTTCAAGCATCCAAGGTCTTGCTATAATTGCCTCCTTCCTTTTTCCTTTCCAGGAGCAGCAAGTTGAGAGCTTCTATGCATGATAACTTAAAAACCTCCCTAAATTCCATCTCTTTTAACCTTTCCCTTTCTTTCATCATATTTTTCCTTTTGAAAAGGCAAAAGTGTGATAGGAAGAGGCAGTGGATGCTCTCAGGAGCATTCAGGCACCAGTTGCAGCTGCCCTCTCTGGCCTGTCTCCATCCCTGCCCCAGGACTGGCATCCCATGCTCCTGCTGAGCAGGGACTGTCGGTGTCAAGCGTTGTTTATTCCCCAACAGTCTGTGGTCGCCCAGCAATAACCCATGTGCCAAATTGTGAGCCTTACACTGCTCCTCAGAGACTCATCCCGGCATTGAAATGCCTCCCTGCTCCTGGGGGGAGCACCAGGGCAGCAGCATTCCCCCACTGAAATACACACACCATCCCACGGGTGCATTTATCCTCCTTTTGTGCACGATTGGAATTCAGTCTGTCCCCACAGGCACCCTGAGTTCAGCTGGCAAACACCTGCTTAGGGATGCTGCAGGGGCCAAGAAATGCTCACCCTTGTCCAAGAAAGGGTCTGTAGCGTTTGTTTTTATTTATTTGGGCAAGTCCTGTGTTCCCCATGCCCTCAGCAATGTGTTGGTCAGTGCTGCACTTCCAGCCAGCCTGAGTGGAGCTGTCTTTGTACAAGGCTGTGTCTCACCTTGGGCAACCCTGAGTTCTGTTTCTGGACAAAGGTTTCTCCCTCTTAAGTGGTCGATAGCAGGATTTCTCCTACCTCACTTACATGGTCTTTCCTTAATAAAGGTCTTGTGCTTGGCACTTCCAGTGCTGATTTCTGTTAGCCACACCACTACAGGTCCTGCCACACTGCCCATCCTCCCTGGCTGGCCCTCGTGGCATCAACAAGCTGGAGGCTCTAGAAAGAAGAATCTGTGCTGGCCTCTTGTGACACCAAGGAAGAGAGTGTCTTACTGTCCTCCAGGCAGAGATGCTACTTTGTGCTGGTGCTAGAGCTGCTGAATAATGGTGGGGTTTGAATGCTTTTTGGTGGCGAAAATGAGAAATAAACAGATTTACTCTGAATTAGAGCAAAACCTAAAAATATTCAGTGATATAAAAATACAGAGAATTGCTTTCAAGGGGAAAGAATGTTCTATTAGATATGTCACATTTTGGAAAATTATGTTAGTCTCAGGAATAAATTATTTCAAAATGAAAAACTAAAACATTGTTTCACACCTCAGAATAAAGTAGGTTAACCTTTTTCTTTTTTATTATTTGGCTGAATCTTTATTTGCCAGTTTTGACTCAACTTCACAAGTAGTTTTGTTTGGCCTAGAAGTGCATTTTCAGCAAAAGTAGTGCTTTACAGTGTTCTGTCTGTATCTAATTGATGTCTCCTTTACTAAGTGAGCTCACTGGAGAAAACTCTATTCTATAAGAAATGCACCTCTCCCTTTCTGTATCCTAGGATTCAAAAGATGCACTTTTTAAAAACAGTCTTACACTGGGTGCATCTGTGTTTAGACAGTGTCTTTTTTTCTGGACAAACACCTGATTTATGTGACAGATTTAGGGAGAATATTTTTTAAAGCTGCTCAATGAATGAAGGTGAAGAGGAAGGGTTTCTGCTGTTCTGCCTGCTGTTCATGCCACTGCCATTGCTTTCCCAGGGTACCAACCAGAGCATTTGTGGTGTTAAGACAGTTGGTCACCTGCACTGTCATGTGTTTAATTTTTGGGTAGTGGGAACCCACATCTCCCTCTCAGCAGAGCACAAATTTTCCATAGGCTTATGCACTCTTCTCTATGTTGTTTAATTATTTTTCCCCAAGTGTTCATTCTCTCCCTTGCTAATTTTTTTCACCTTTGGCTGCTTCATAAATGACAGAAGGAAATCTCCCTGTTACTGCCAGCACCTCACAGTGGTAGGAGTTTCTCAGCTACAAGACCACGCTCTTCTTTAGGCTCTTCCAAAGAGTTGTCTCAGCAAAACCCTTCAAAGACCTTGTAAGGAACATAGTGCTGTCTTCCTGAGCCTATTGATTAACAAAGATAAAACTTCTATCAGAGTGAAATGTCTTGCTTAGTATTGTGTGACCTATGCTGAATCCAAAGAGAAGGGACCTAAAGGGGAATCAGCAGCAGCAGCTGATTTAGGGGTTTGTTTCAGCAGAGGCTTTGGTGGAAGATATGCTCTGCTCACAAGCTCTGGATGGCTGCACTGATCCCTCAGCTCACCCAGCTTTGTTCGAACAGTTCTGGGCTTGTCAAGCCTGTAATTATCAAAAAAGTCCTCAGCATATCACACAGGTGGCAGTGTGAGGGGTGGAAGGTGAATGCCCTCACACAGAGATCTGAGCAGTGCCAGAGCATTGCAGCAACAGCTCTGGTTATGGTCAGACACTTCCCAGCAAAGATAGGAAAAGCTGTTTCTGTCCTACAGGGCCTCAGCAGGACCAGGGACCTTGCAGAAGGGCAGGTTCAGCTTTCAGGGGGGCTGAAAGACACCAAGGACTCCCAGGCTGGGCTGGCAGGGTCTGGTTGTGGGCACGATTTAGCAATGGTAAGACATGGAGCTACTCTAAGGTAATTTTTTTTTTCCATGGATTGTGTTCAACAAGCACCTGTGTGTCAGGCAAAGCAATACGTAGCCACAAGATGTTTAATCCAGACACACCTCCAGGCAGAGAGCTCCAGCTGCCCCACACAGCCCGGCCAGGGATGTTGTACCTGGAGTTTGGCAGTGCTTTAGGCTCACTATTAGAATGTAAACTTGACAGTTACATGAAGTTTGAATGTCTTAAACACCATTCTCTGTGGTAAATAATAAGGTACCTGAAGTAAAATAGAGACAGGGGTGAATGATAAATGTGACAAAGGTGCTTCCCAAATGAGGGCTCTCCTGCAGGCTGCGGGCAGAGCTGGTCCTGGGCAGGAGGGCTTTGCTTCCATCCCTGGAGGATATTGGATGTCCAACCTGTTTGAATTTCTACTGTGTTGTCTTAGCTCTTCTTTTTTTTTTTCTCTTTTTTTCTTTCTTTTTTTTTTTAACAGGTAGCCTGAATATACAGTCTTCAGATGAAGGTGCCTATACCTCCAAAAATTTTATATGCACAGTTTTAAATTTAGTTCATTTAGTTACATAATAATAATGGTACACACATGAAAGGCACTTGAGAAAAATCTGTCTGCTGTTGTTATTTTGTTTGGGTTGGGTTTGTTTGGTTTTTTTAACACTGTTCAGCAATAATTATTTTAGCCATATACTAGCTAAAAAGATCGATATCTGAGATTTGTGAACTAAGCTTCTGAATTTGCAGTATGTTGATTAATTTGGGTATGTGATGAGGGAGCTATGCTCAATAAAAGAGTATTTTGCAGCATTTAGATGTTTTCATTTAATTGCCTAATAGTGATCATGAACATAATAGTCTATAAAACTCATCATGAATGACAAACAAAGCACATTGTTTTTAACATTAATATATCCCTTGTAGTTGAAAGTTCTGAGAGTGTTTTAGTGTGGTCTGCTATACCAAAATATTTAGATTATTATGAGATTTTAGTACTGGAGATAAGCATACACCCTGTTTTTACTGTTTCAAGTAAAGTTTAGTGAATGACTGGCAATTTGTTGATATACAACTGTGGGAAAACACTGCAGTGCTCTAAATGTATATTTTTATTTGGGTTTATTTAGTATATGGTTTAATGAAAACTGAAGTGTTTACTACAGTTGGATCATTGTAAAAACATCTCTTACCTCATCATTTTGTCTGCTGTAAAAAAATACTTTCCTCCTTTTTTTTCATTTTTCAAATTGACCATAGACAGTCAATGTTAACATTTAGACTCCTAGTAGCAGTAAATGCTGGGTTTTATATCTATAAAAGGAAAACTTGATTTTTTTCTTTATGAACTTATTATATAACTTTGTGATTTTTATCTGATTTTATTGTAACATAAAGTTGTTTTATGTAAAAATATATAGTTTAAGTAAAATCTCTTGTCTCACTGTCTTCATTGAATTCAGAAAAATGAAAAACCTTGTGGCTGCAAGTCTGAACTCGAGGGAATGCTGTCCTTTGATAAGAAGAATGTGATTTTGATCCATAGATATGGTAGAGAGCCTTGGTAATCCTAAAACCTCTTTTTTTTCAGGAGATGGAGCTTAAAAATATTTTCCTTGCTTCACTTTATTCTGTTAGCACATCCAGAGTGGGGTGCAGGATTGGGGTGGTACTTACATGCCTAAATTGGAAAAGTAGAATCTATAAATATTTGGACACAAAGTTTTGGATTTACTGCATGCTGAGAGAGGCCTTGTGTTAGGGGGCAGCTTTTTGATGCCCTGTTTGAGGGATGCTCGGGACTGAAAACCCTCTTGTGATTCCTGTAACTGATCTAACAGTGCCTGGTGGCAGCTAGAGCTGGGATCTTCTCTGTAGAAACTAGCTAGGACTCAGAAGTAACCATTTGTGGTGAAATGAGAGATGTTTTTACACTTACCTCATGCCATAGAATAAGAGCCCTCTCAGATGAAACTGTTCCCCAAGGTCCCTCGCTGGTGTCCAGTGACACAATCCACACTCAGCAGCACATCCCTGGTAGGGGACAATGCTGTCCATCTGCAGGCAATACGTAATGAAGCTCTCAGCACTGCCGTATTCCTTGTACAGAAGCAGGGTTTGCTGTCCTTTCACCAAAGCAAGCTTCCTCCAATGAAGTAAGAAGGGTTGTAGACTGTTAAACGGCTGTGGCTCATTGTGCCTTTGTTACTCTGGGCTACAAGGCTGCAAATGTCAGCTCTGGAGTGAGCGAGAAACTCGTCTGCCCCTGACCTTTCTTCAGAGCTCTTCTACCAGGAGTCATGAATAGCTCTGACAAGCAGTTCAGCAAATTCTGGCAGTCCCTGAATAACCAGTAGCTACAAAGCCAGCTTATGTGTATTGTAGTAAAATGCATTGTAACAGTCTCTAATTCTTAGCAACCTACCCCCTCCCTCCCATTTATCTAATTGAATTTGCTTAATTATAAATGTTAGTATAACACAAATACTTTCATGTACATCCCATCACTTACAGTTATCAGGAGTGAGCCCCATTCTGTTCATAGCAAGCTGCTGGTCCCACAGTACACATTTCCACTCATCCACATGAGCACCATGGGCATGTAGAGGTGCCTGTTTGGTAAAGGCACACCTGGCACTTCTGTAGGCTGTTCGTCTCATTAAGTCCTGAATGCATTTTTAGCATCGAGAAAGTTACTGGTTTGTGTAAAAGGCTGTTCCCTGCCAGCTGTTTGAAATCCAAGTGACCAGTGGTTCCAAAAGAAACATCCTGGTCTGGGAGCTGCAGTGAGTGGTGCTGCCAGCAGGGATATCTGGTGGTGCTGTCTGTGAGCCCTTAATTTTCACATTTGACTGGATTCTATCAGAAAGCTCATGAGCCTCCTCAATGGGGTGTGTCCTTCCACCAGTTACCCATTAAAAACCATTTTAGCTGGCTGTGGGCTGCTGAGCTGTGATATGCTACCTCGGGTTGTCTGACAAAAACATGAGATGAACTTTAAGTGGAATATTTGACTCATAAGTGGATGAACATCCTGATAAATATGTACTCCTTTTGGCTACCTTGAGTTCTTTCAACAGCATAGCAAAATCTAGGCCATAATTTACTTCCTCTTGGATGAAAAAAACCCACCATGGCACCACAGGGGAGACCTGTATAAAAGCACTACAGTGGATGAATCCCTGAGCAGGAACAGGCTTGCTCTTTCCATAACTCATGTATAGTATAGCTGGTGATAGGGCTGAATTTACATAGAATTCAACGCTATTCTGTCCCACACACTTTTAATATTCTGTGCTTTTTATCTAAAGGAATGTCTGCACCAACAAGGAAAGAAAGGAAGACATGTTAATTATATATTATTAACTGTCTCCCCACTTCCTAGATGACTTGAGCATTTTTTTTCACAAATGCACTGCATACATTTTCTTTAATTTCTTTTTTATGCCTAAAATGTAGTCAGAATCTTGTAAATAATTTTAATTATTTACAACATTAAATATCCTTTACATAAGTAGCATTGCTAACCAGAGCAGAACAGCAGCATCAGTGAGCCTAATATAATGGGCTGGCCTTCTCCTGAGAGCAACTGCAATGTTAATGTTAGAGATAAAAATGTAGCAGTAGCAGCTGAAAAAGCAGAGCCAGGCAATGACTGGAGCTCAGCCTCTGACCTGCAGCAGTGGTGGTACAGCCTTGTTCAGCCCTTGAACCCACTGGAGCAAAGTCCAACTATCCTTCAAAAGAGGGAAAAAAATACCCTGCCAGGTGCACTGCCAGGTTTGATTTCAGCCAGCAGTGCTAAAAATGGCCCTCCAAAGGTCTGTGAAGCAGCTTTGCGAGGGCTGTACCAGTACCCTGGGACATGACTTCACTTTCTCACTAACAGGCATGAGGGCAGAACTGCCATGGAGCTGTCTCAGGCTGGGAAGACCTGCGACCTGGTGAATTTTAAAAACATAGCAACCTTTGCAAAGCAAACATTCCAGTCTTAGTGCCATAATGCATTGCTGGGAACATGTAACAGATCACTGCAGCAAAGTGGTAGTTAACACTGACCTCTGCCTTTGAATTTTTCAAACAAGGATCTTAGTGCTATGAAATTCCCTTTGGGTCTTAACACTTTTCTTGAACACTGAATGTATTTCAATAACTTTTCAGAACTTCTGGATCTTCTCAGAAGCACTGTCTGAAATTAAATGATCTCTAGATAGAAAACTGAGTGTTGAAAATCAGATTTTTGTGTGCCAACATGGGGCCCAGCTTCTGGCTTTGAGGCTGTACCCCACTTGTACAGGCACAGCAGTTAGACACTTACCGAATCAATCCTGCTCTAGCAGAGCTTTGGAGACCTACTGTTCTCCATCATAAAAAGGATTGCTTCATAAATACATACCCTCCTGTGTTTGTGTGCAGCAGTGGTTTTATCCAGATCCCAGAGCTAAATCCCATTCAGCTTTCCAGGACCATACTTTCACACATGGCTGGATGCTGCAGTTGGAGTGAGGGCTTAAATACCCTGAACAACATTTCTTGACAACAGTTTGCATTTAATTAATCAAGTTTATGAGCAGATACATCTATTGGCATGTGAAGCATGTTGATTCGAGTATTTTTGTTTTCCTTTCATGTCCTCTCCATTCATTAGTACTGGCAGTCTACGAAAAAGAAATCTGTGGCTGCTGTAATCAAGAGAGATTGAGCTCTTGCCTTTCTCCTGACTTTTCATCATTGAATATGATTTGTTGCATATGCCCTGGTTTGTGCTTAATGTATGCTGGCTGGAGGGAATTCAGACATTCAGGGAATTATAAATAATACCAGCACTGGCAACCTTTTTGCATTATCATGTCACACTGAAACGTATCAGTTTTCAAAGCTACTTACTTTTACGTTTTTGCTATTTATTTTGTTGCTACCATTAGCCATGGCCTTAATTTTTCTCTGGGTGCAGGTTTGTACTGTTCATTAGCCTGAAGATGAATGTTGCAAAACAGGAAGCTGAAGTTCCCTGAAGAACAAAGAACTCAGGAAAGTATTTATGCCTTTCAAATCCTGCTTATCTATACCAGTGTTGAGTGCATTTATAAAGTTAATCCCTGGTTCTAAAACCTGAGAAATTGCAGTGATTCACTCTCTCCCTGATGCTGTGGAGGTCCTGTGGTCACCAGCACAGTCATTTCAGTGGGAGGAGAATGACTTTAGGATGGGAATGGAAGAAAAACAAGAAAGACAAGAAAGGGAAGAGGCAGAGCTGTGCTGCAGCCCAGCTCTTCTACGTCAGGGGATGTAGCACTTGGTAGGCCTTTTTGATTCAGATGAAAGATAACCAGAGTCGAGTGTCCAAGTCCCTCCCTAAGATGAGACATAACATCCCTTGGTAATCCACAGCTTCAGCTGCCCTACTTTCTGTCTCCTAACTGGGTATTGAAAATAGAGGGTGAAGCCTCTGACCTGCAAAGGTTTTTGAACAAACTCTGGACAATTTTCTTTAGCTATGGTTGCTGTAATGGATTTGATTTTTTTAATATACTTTCTGGATAAGCCAACACTGCTGGTCATACTTAGCTTCTCTTTGGAAAAGTAAAAGATGGGCTATTACTGATATTCAACTCCTATGTGTGATAAATACATATAAAAGTCAACAAGCAGTGAAAGTGTGTAAACAGGGGACTGAGAAGCCCAATGCTGCAGCAAATGAATTCGGACTTGTCTTGCAGACTGGCACATTTTGTGCAAACTGTGGAGCGGTGCTGGCGTGGTTCATCCCAAAATGTTCCTTGGTTCACACTAGGTGACTGCATTAGAGCCCAGTGAGCTCAGCAGACCTGTGCTGAGGAAAGACATTTCTTGTCTCTAGACGCCTGCTTCATCTCTGGTCCAGATGTCTCTTTGCCCAATTTAAAGCTAATTACAGTTGCACAGATGATTGCAGCCCTGCATGATTGCCATTCATGTTACTGTGGGGAATACTGACACTGTTCCTGGAGTCACCCCATGGGGATGGATTCTAGTCCACAGAGTCAGCCCCATTTCTGCCACCAGGTACAGCCTAGGGAGCCCCTGTCCTTGGGGGAGTGGGCAGATGCCTCATGTGGGCAGAGGAACCGGCACTCACTGCCAGCAGGGAACAGGATGGTCACACACACAACACAGGCAGTGTCTCCCCTTCCTGCAGCCCTTTTCCCTGCAGCAGATACTTCATGGGGTGTTCACACATGCAAAGTGCTTTTTGGCAGAGCAGACAGGATGCACTGCTGCCTCCTCACTCTGTGTGCCTCCTCGCTCCTGCACACTTCTTAGGACTTGTATTCCAAACTAGTGAGGCTGCCAGCTCAGGAGGGAGGGGATTGCACAGAGCTCTCCATGTAGGCTGGGGAAGTGTAGGCGCTTGATCCTATTTTGTTGTCACCTCTGCTTCGCAGGAAGAGACTGTGGGAAGGGCAGTGACTCATTTGCTGATGAATAAGTGATTCGAGTATGTCTCCAGGAGTGGGACAGAATCATTTTGTCACCCCCAGTGTCTGCAGTGCCCACTGAGACACAGATGCTGACATTGAAGTTGGCTGCCTTTCAACCTCTTCTGGGTGAGAAGAGAATGGAAACCGGGGGCAGAGCAGAGGCTGATTCTCAGAGAAATACCTCTGGACACCCGTGGGATGGTGTTTAGACTATTGCCTCAGGATAGAAGGGAGCTGCAAATGTCTTCAAGACGATAAGAGTGGTTAACTGATGCTCAACCCAGGGGAATCCCAGTCTCCCAGAAACATATTAAATTTCTTCCCTAAGCTGCAGCCTGGCCAGCCTTTGCCCAGACTGCTGCCCTTTGGGTGCTGGCAGGGCAGTGCTTTATGCTGCTGTAGGTCAGGGATGCACGTGGCTCCTTTTCTGCCAGAAGGCCCTTACTCAGGACTGGCCTCGAGCCACAGCCACATGACCCTGGTTACCTGCAGGCAGTTGCTCAGGGATGCTGCTGTCACCTGTGACCTCAGCACTTTACTGGAAAATTGGGGCAGGAGGGGGAACTAGTGGAAAATAAGCAACTGTAGTTGTGCTAAATATGTTTTCTGAGCAGTTTGTGGCTCACTCTTACTTCAAGAGCAAAGGCTTGTTAAAGATGGCTTGTTTTACAAAGCATTTTCACAAGTAGCTGAGTTGTTAATGTCACTGTTACCTGAGCAGATTTAATTGTGCTTCTTGCTCTCAGTTTAGCATGACATGCTGAGAATGAAAATCACGTACCCTTTTGCCAGGAAAAAAATGTCATGTTCTGGAGCAGTTTTGAGCGTTTCCTCCAGGGATACATTCACATATTGTTCTGAGCTGCTCTTGCTGCCAAGGTTTGCTGTGGCATTTATTAAAAAATGCCTTCAATACCATTCACCTTTTATTGTTACCTTGGGTTTAGTTGAAACAATGTGTCCCTCTTTCCTACCAATATCACGTTATTATGGTGTGGAGTGTGCAGATGTGCTCTCAGATGCAAAAAAGCTTTTGGAATCAAATCAATGCTTTTCAAATGAGGGCAGGCATAGCCTTAAGTCTCATTTCTCCAAAGAGTGCACACTTTTATCTACCAACCTTTTTGTAGAGGAGGACTGAAAAAAAGAAGCATTTCCCACCTTTTTGTTAGCCCTAATGAATGCCTTCATCCTGATCCTCTTTGTCCCTCCAGCTCTTGGTGTCCTGGCGTACGTGTGTATCTTTTTATTTCAAGGGATAAAAGAAGGGAGTAGAAGTGATCAAAGGATGGATCATGAGCGCCCTACAAGTCTTCTTGGGCATCACTTCAATATATTCCATATATTCAAGTGAATTCAATAGTCCCCATAGCCCCACAGATGCACAAGTGATGTGATGGACTTGCTCAAGTCCCTGTAAGATCAGTCTGGATCACTTCAAACTGTTCACACTCAGACTTGATTTGGCACCATTTTGCAGAAAAAAAGAAGTCAGTATCCAGCTTGTGAGTCGGCCCTGTGCACTCAGCTAGGGGGTTAGCCATGGACAAGGTTCATAAATCCCGAAAAGCAGCAGGTCAACAGAAATGCTCACAAATCCACAGCTGCACTGGCACTACCAGTTACGGCCCCAGTACCACAGCCACAACTCTTCTCTTGCTGTAATCAAAGCACAAGGGTTTCAAAGTGAAATTCTTTTAGTCAGACCAAGTAGTCTTTGATTACATTCACTTTAAACTTCCTAAAAATACTGGCAGCTGCTGTCTTGACTGCCCACATTGTAGCTAGAGAGATCACAAGCCACAGTGATACTGATTTATAGAAATTGATCTCTTTACCTCATTACCAGGATTTCCAGCAAATCTGTGCATTATTAACTCCTTAAAGCCAGACAACTCTATTTTTTTCAGTTTAAACAAATCAATTTCTGCAGCTGGACAGTCAGGGCAGACTATTCTCTCTAAAGGATTCAGTTATTAGCCCACACTAAGGTATTTTTAGAGGGGTATTTAATGTCAAAAAGCTGTCCCAGCATTTTTGCAGGTTAATATTAATCTAGACCAGTAGAGATGGTCATCACTGTTTCTCCAATTTTGTCCATCAGCCCTTGCACTTTGCTGACTGTGTGTGGCACCAGCAACTGCACTGAACCTGCCAGAGCATGCTGAGGTGGGAAGGCACCTGCTGAAACTTGAGCCCAAATCCAGATTAAGGCCTCTCTCCCCTTGACACTTACAGTTGGCTTTTCTTGAGTGCTCCATCAACTTGGGCTAAACCAGCCTCAAAGTACTGAGGCCATTTCCTACCCACCCTCCCTCCACAGTCCAGTGTAGGTGGCACAGGAATCACGGTCACAGAGAGCCAGAAGAAAAATCTGAGGGTGATTTAGAAAGGGGTTTTTTGAGTCTTCGTACATTTGGGTATCTTTCAGAAAACAAGCTGTGGCTTCCCCTGCAGAGCAAAGAGATCCTCAAGGCAGCACTGCCCCGTGCTCACATGGCTCAGGTGGCCACGGGCTGCAAACCTCTCGCTGCCGCAGCGCCTCAGCAACACCGGCAGCGCCTCGGGCTGTTCATTTAACCTGCTTAGAAAGATTGCCGGTGACAGAAACTCCACCACCTTTCCGGGCAACCTGTCCCCGCACCTCTCAGCTCTCAGTGTTTGTTAGAAAGGTTTTCCTACCGTGACCCTGAATTCTTTCAGCTGTAATTTAAGCCCCTTATCTCCCTGTGAACACGCAGAACAAATTACTCTCCTCCTCTTTGCAACAGCCTCTTATGTATTTGAAAACTTCTCTCTCGCCTTTCCCTCTTTGGGCTAATGCCAGTGCTTTTGGTGTTTAGCCTGGCCATGCTTCTGATGTCCAGGAGTGTTGGTGCTCCAGCAGCTACTTTGCTGAGCAGCATCCATTAAATTTTGGTGGTGAACCAGGTGGTGAGGCTGCTTGATAGAGGTGCAATTTTCCACATCAACCAGAAAATTGCAGCAGCACATTTTCCAAGGCAGGCTTGTTCGTTGTCCTGCAAATTAAGTGAGCTTCAGAAAACAGGTGGATTCAGTGGTTTCTGAGTGAGTGTTCAAGAACATTCATCAGCCTGGGAGGTAGAGCTCTGTTGAACACCTGAGATCAGCCCCAGCTGAGCTTCAGACCTGATTACAAAAGAAACCCCTAAGCAGGGGAAATCACTATTCAGTGGCACTGATCCTCGATCTCTCATGATTAAAATTGCTGCTGTTAAACACAAAAAAACTAGGAGTTGTTGGAGAAATTGCAACTCTTACTCTCTGTGTGTTTGAAACTGCTGCATTTAACATCCTATCACTAATAGTTAAGAATTCAACAATAGAAATAAACCAGTAAAGGGCTCTGTGCTGCCATTTGGCAGAAGGTACCAGCCATGGGAAGGCGCCCGAGCCTCTGTGCCCTTTTCTCAGCTTTAAATAACCGCACTGCTAAAGGGCACGGCCTGCGAGAGGGCAGCTCTGAGCCCCAGCACGCACCCACTCCACCCTCCCCTCTGCCCCGGGTATCCTTGGGGAAGAGATCTCCTCGTTCAAAGGACCGGGTTTTGTCTTCAGTTCCAGCCTGTGGGAAGCACTCAGCATTTGGGGTGCTGAAGTCTGAACGTGCAGTAAATTCTGCTGTTCCTCAGTGTCCACCCCAGCTCAGGGAGGAGCAGAGTGGTGTGGGTGCACTGGCCTTTGTGCCCAACTCCCCTCCACAGACAGCAGCTCAGAAATAATCAGTAAGAACTGACGTGTGCTGCTGCTTCTTTTGTCTCTGTTTGCTTTGATGGCAGTAGACAAAAAAAAGAGATTGGGGTTTTTTTTGACATCTAAACAGCAGTAGGTGCTCAAACAGTAAAAAATGAATGCCCAGTTGCTGCTTCTGCTTTTTGCATGAAAACTGTTGCATACATATTTACTGTGCTGATTAAAGAGATCTGCTGCTCTACAGTAAAACAGGGAATTAAAGCACTGTATTTGCAATTTCATTCCCAAATTACAATTCATAAATATTTGAGAAAATAAGAGCATTTACATATACCATTAGTGAGAGTGCAGTTAATGTATGGCAGCTACTTGCTATCAAAACTAGAGTACAATGGTATAAGTAATGCTTACTTCATAGAAGTGTCCTAAAATGACAGCACACTGAATCCACTTCTGTCAAGATATATTTTTATTAAGGGTCAGTATAAACTTCAAAAAAAAAAAACCTGCAATCATTTTTGTCACTATCTACCCAAAATAGAAACAGTCTCCACATTGAATGTAGCTGAATTTTTAAATAGTCACCTTCCAGGCACAATGCAAATACCTGCCATTTATAAGGCCATTGGGTAATTTAAATTCATGAGAGTAGCTATAAACATGTATTGATGTTCTCAGTGGAGAAATGCAGCTCTGCATTACAGCACTAGATCCTGGAAAATAATGTATACAGTATATTGACTCTTTCATGCCAATAGTTCACTGTAAATGTAGATGTATGAAAAACACTTAGCATCTAAAAGTTCTCTATATTTAATCTTCCACCTAAACTTTGCAGTAATTACTGAAGTAGTGTTTATTTCAAGCTTGATACTAATTTTCCCAATCAGCATTATCAAGCACATTCATAGGTGCACACTTTCTAACATAATGATAAATGGAATATCCATGTAGTTATTTGAGAGTGAGAAGCATTAGACAAGCAAAATGTTAAAGAACTTTCTGGACAATGGAGGTAGGAGTGCAGGATTCCAGATTATGCAAGGTTTTCTGGCCTGCCTCTGTCACCACAGATTTGGTTCTACTTTTATCTGACAAAAGAGATTTTCAGTTACTTTTTCACTCCTTGAACATTGTTGTGATAGCATTACCTACTGTGCAGTAACAATCTAAATAATGTATGTTGCAATCCAGCATTTTAGCTGTCTTCAGATGTGGTGAAAGCATGACATGGTTGAGCCAGAAATACCTATTGGTGCGAGCATAATTTGGAGTATGATTTCTTATGCAAAAATAACAATCTGTAGCTCCTACAGAAAATCAACAGGATTCTTTTAATTCACAAGACATTTTGGATTATGAGAACACCACACACAAACACACTTTTTTCATTTTGAAAGGGAGTCTTCCACAAGGTGCAAAATGAAGCAGACAGTTGCAGTCAGTAAGTCTGTTATGCTGAACTGGTTAGCTGTCCCATTCTCCATTATTCTGATCATTGTCCTCCTCTTCTTCAGAATCAGCAGACACTTTCTTAATTCTCTGGATGGCTGCCTTAATGCTTCTCTCTAACTCATTAGGGGATCCTTTACTGACATCTTTTTCAGTATCTCGATTCACTTTCCTTAGTTTAACTCCCTGCCTTATGGCAGAGAGGATGTTGTCCTTCACAGAGGCGTAAGGATTTGGCTGTTCCACTTTGCGAAGATGAACTTCACTGCGTTTTAGAGAAGCCAAAACTTCATCCATGGAACCTGCAACAGATAAATCTATTGTTACCAGAAGAAAGAACAAGACAACCACACTTACAGGTATAAAGCCCTACCCAAGTGTTCAGGACTCTCCCTTTAATCTTTGCTAAGGACAAGAGAAAGGATGATCTGTCCTGGCAGACTCTTGCAAGCTTCTGCAACCGGAACTGCTTTTAAAAAGCAGTTAAAGCTTTTTTATCTTGAACTGAGAATCCAATGCCTCTTCAACAGTATAACAAGGCTATGCTCTAAGGAAGAAATTATACACAAAGGATAATGCTCTTTTTCATTACAACTTTATGGGCTTTCAAAAAAATTTCACTGAACCAAAAAATCTCTAGCATTCTGTGTTATAAACAATCTACAATCCCTCCTTGCTTGCTCAGAAGCCTGCTGAGACTGTCAATTGCATTTTTGCTCAGTCAAGAGAAAAATGAAAGGATTTGAGTAGAAGGGCTTGAAACTGCACCACTGAAGTCAGTGGGAGCCAGCTCAGGCCCTACGCAGGCAGTTCTTTTCTGTACGGACTCAGAAAACAATTCCCCTTTTACAACATGATTTAAATCTCAGGCGTATGTTTCTGAACCTCAGACCATGAAGGACACCATACTGAGAGAGCTTCCACTAGTTTTCCTGGTAACACACTAATTCATGTTTTACTCCTTCTGTTGGATTCTTTGCTGCTTGCTGCAGACTGTCAGACAGGGGGGCTGTTTCCCTGGACAGCAGTTCACTCCTACAGCAATAGGTCCAGACCATCTGTGCCTGACAGCCAGCAGGACTTTTACCATGCACAGTGCACACAAGGGTATGTGATTAACATGAAGCACTTGAAATGGAACATTTTGGTAACTCCTTTGGTACCTTCAGAGACCAAAAAGGATCAAGCAAAGATCCACCAGGTTGTCTTACAAACACTACAAGTAAGAAAATGTTAAGTCTTTTAATGAAATCGGCTGCCTGGTAAAATTCTAGTCAGACAAATTTTAAGAGAAGCCTTTTGTGGCTCTTTGCATACAAAGACACAAGTAGACCATAATAAAACAAAGCATGTATATGAAGCTATTTCAGTCAGTTCCTGTGGCAGTAATTTAGCAACTAATATTACAGCTATTAAGATGATGTTTTTTTCCAAGAAAGAGGTTTCTCCAGTAAGTAAGTCTCTCCAAATAGATCTCTCCAGTAAACAAATAATAATTTTTCTTTTCCAAAATTAATGAAAATATATCAATGTTAGGCTGTGAATGGCAGCAATAGGAGTTAAGAGCAAGGCTGTTCCAACAGCAATCAGACCACTCTGCTGTACAACTCCTGCTATAATCAAATCTTCTTAAGAGTATATGTGGTAGAGTTATCCCATGGACATGCCAGACTGAAGCCTGCACTGGATGCACAGTAGTTTGTCATGGTAACTTGACTGCGTCTCAGCCCTTCAGCTGCTTGTACTTCCCCACAGCTTGGAAGAATTGAAAAGCTGAACTTTCCTTGGTATTCCTGCCTGTGGTCTGCCTCTTAACTGAAAGGATACAAAGGCTGCTTAGATGTATTATGAAAAGTCAAAAAGGGAAAGGAATGTACCACGTTTAAAGACATTCTTCACTCTAGCACCAGCTCCACTGCGAAAAATGACAAAAAAAATTGCTGCCTTCCAAGTTAGATCAGTCTCCCTGACATAGTCAAAATATCCACTGCTTTAAAGATAAAAATAAGCCTGTTAGCAGGATGTAACCAGTGCAGCCCTGGGAGACTGCTGAGCTCTATTCTCATTCAAACTACTGCTTCAATTGCTGAGTTCAGCCTTCAATTACACCTGCATGATCTTGCTAACAGAGCAAAGGTATAATAGAGAAGAATTTCCTCCCTAGGAATGTATGCCAAAGCTATTCACCTGCCTTTCAAAGCCTAGTTGAATTCTGCATGAAATCTCTTAGGAAAACTTTATTTAGAAACCAAGCATATTGTTAAGTGGACATGGGCTGTGCACACCTCAGAAATGCAAGCAGCCCAACTGCTAACTCTGTACTACATAAATCATAAACACTAAAGTGTAGCCTTAGTACTACAAATTAAAACACAGTGGTCTTCTGACTGGACTGGTGATTAATCCTCAATCAAAATACCAGCTTCAGTTCAAAAGTTCCAAAACTGTGGCAAGAACAAGCCCAGTAATAAAAGTCACTTCTCACCAAACGACATGAATAAATCTTTCCTTGGAGTTCCTTCTGACACCTTCCTACTATTACAGCTGTGGGATTTTCAGTCTCATGAAAAATGCAGGTCCTGAATTAAGATCTCTAGAGAACTGTTAGTGCTTTGATTAAACACGGTTTAAACTAATTTGTAAGGCCATACTTAATTAATGTAGGATTCCAGCAGAGATTAAGTCCAACTGTCCTAAAAGATTGACCTGTTCCCTTGACAGCATTTCCCAAAAAACACCAAGTCACACACTCGCTTCAAGCATCAGGACCCTGTGAAATCACTGTTACTCATTTAACATTCCGAGTTAGGATCAGTGTTACTGTATATGGTTTCTTAGACCAAGCTTTCCAAGAGCTTCATTCTCTACATCAAAACAACACACTATCCCTCTCCGGAACCAGAGGGAGAACACAAAAATACAGGAAATGAAGAAAAAAGTACGAGCTGATTTGAGCCTACCTATGTAATTATTTATAGATGTCCTGGATGAGTCATTCTGTTTGTGCAGTGCAGGGCTTTCTGAGGGGCTATGGGAGCTGAGGGGAAGTGGTTTATCCTCTGCTGCTGATGGTGTCTTTAACTGGAGAGGTAAAGGAGGAGGTGGGGGAGGAGGTGGCAAGAGAGGAAGGGGAAAGGGAGGAGGGGGTGGAGGAGGTGGAGGGGGTAGGGGTAAGGATGGAGAGACCACCAGTTCCTCACTGTGCTCTAGTTGGTCTGTGTGACCATCAGTAAGCTCTGTGTGACCATCACCAACAGAAATCTGGACAGGGATATCTGTTAGGGTGTTCTGACATGAAACTTCTGATTCTCTGGCTTCCACCAGCAGTATGCTCTGTGGCTGCTCTGGAGCTGCTTTTGTTCTCAGTGAGGGTGCAGGTGACAGTACAGCTGGGGGTGCCTTTGCTCCCGATGAAGGTGCAGGGGACAGAACTACAGTCTGCTGGGTGATGCTTCGTGGCAGCTTGGGACTGAGAGGCTGGGGACGAGATGTTTTCAGGACAACATGAGCTGGACACTTCTGAAAAACAAATCAAAAGACAGGAGGTCACATCTCCATTGGACTGGCCAACACATCAACTCCAAAGAGACAACAAGCCATTGTCCCACTCATTCACTCACGCAGAAAATCAACCCCAAATGAACTTAAATAATTTCTTTCAAAGCCATTTCCTCACCAGTATTCTTTGCAACAGATTCCACACCTGGAAACTATATCCCTAGTAGATTTAATCCTCTCGACACATAGCACATAATCCTACTTTAGGCTATCCAAATGGTTGTCTCTGATTTGGCTTGTGCTCATACGTGAGCTATGGCTACTTTCTGACATTGTGTTTTCACACCATTTAGGACTACTGCAGTTCACAGTACTTGCCTCCCTGAATGCTTTCAGCCTCTCCAATGTTTTCTGACGTTCCTGGCTTATCCAAGCTTTTTTCTTTTTCTCCTCCTCCTTTTGCTTCTCTCTCTTCTGCATTAAAACACAAGTAAGTGAGTCTGAGTGTGTGAGAACAAGCACCTACCAGGTTCTTCAAGGCTGCTACTCAGTACTCACTATCTGTATGCTGTGATGCTGCTGGAAGCGTTTTTTGCTCTCCTCTGCCTGTTGTAGTCTCTGCCGGTGGCTCGCTTCACATTGATCCTGGGAGAAGAGCAAAATTCATGCAACTCTTCAGTCAATTCACATTTACTGTGCACCCTATGTGCCATTACCTCCTGAGCACAGGCAGTGCCAAGAAAGATGGCTAAACTCAACTAGTGTCAGATGTGAGGCCCTGATGGTGAAGTCTACTAAAGCCAATGGGATCTTTTGCTCTCCTAATTAGTCATCTTTTTATTCATGCTGCAGAGAAAATATACCCAGAATTGAACCTACACCTCTGTCTTACACTCTGGTTAAAAAAAAAAAGAGAGAAAAAAGGGAGAAAAATAAAAAAGAAGAAATGAGCTCTGAAGAAATATCACCCAAGTACCACTTGGAGGGAAGGGATGAGGAAGAAGGAAAGAAGGAAGCTAGCAGGCATTACAAAAACACAAGGCTACTATCCCCCTGTCCCTATTTGCCATAGCTTCTAGGTACAAAACCGAGGGAAACAAAGATAAGGGAAGAACAATCAATACCTAGAGGGGTACTTCATGTTAGTAACAAGTGCCACTGAGAAGCTGCAGATTTCAGTATGTTCTCTGGGAGTCACTATTTTTCTCTGTACAGAGGGGGATTATCCACATGACTGGACAAGCATTTGCAAATCATCTGGCATTTGTCTTTAGTGTTATATAACCAATAGACAGCAATTAAGTAAATGAAGACAGAAGCAAAAGAAGTGTTTGCCAAGGAAACAGTTGCAAGCAAGAGACAAGGATGGCTGACAAAACACTTCCAGTGTCATTCCCATTTTGTCCAGGCTAGCGAGGGGTAAAAGGTCAGACAGACTGGAGCCTAAACTCTGCGCTCTGCCCCAGCAGGACTGCAGGTTAAGACAAGCTCAGCTCACTGGGAAGGTTCATTTGAGTCAACTTGTGTTCCTAGTATTCTGCTCAGAATAGGAAACAAAAGAGAAACTGCCCTTTGCACAGAACTAAGAGGCTGAAGAGAGAACTGCAGCAGTTAAATTTTCCCCTTCCTCCTGGTCAAAGTGAAGTATCAGTGTGTGGGTTGTTCTATCACTGCAGCTTCCTTCACGGAAGGTCAAGTTTGCTCCTGTACTGCAGCTGTTTTGAAAAGGCTGCCAGGGCAAAGCTCCAGCTGGCCCAAACAGGACTCTGGTGGGGGGAACACCTGGGTTACCCAGGTAAGTTTGTGCTCTGTTACTAAGCTGGTGAGCCAGCTTGCACCACTCCATGGAGAGGAAAGCTGTCTCAAAATCACATTGCCCCTCTTGTTCACAGGCCCTGGCGCTGAATCTGAATCATCTTGTATGCTCCACCCAAAACTTCCCTAATTGTTTCCTATCCATCCCTCGTGAGTCAAGACATCAGCTAAAGAAAATGCACATCTCCAGGACTGCATTTACTTTTTTGTTCCTGAGGTAGGCTCTCCTCGCACAGACAGTCCCACGCTTTGTCTCCAACTGCTTAGTCTTCTGCCTCAGCATCGTCATTTCTGACAAGTGAGCGTAATGTTGTCCCATTGTCTGTTCAAAGACCTTGAGCTCCTCAGGATTTTCACATGTATCATAGTAAACAACTTCATCCTGTTTCTCTAAAAAGGCATTTGGCATTTTTTAAAAAACCAAAAATTGCCACAGTTATTTAAACATTTAAAGAGCTAATGACATTTTAAAAGCCATTGAAGGCAGTGAGTTAGTTATGAGAAAGTGTAATGCTCCAGAGCCGAGCTTGGTCCTTCACAGTCTTATGCAAACATGTCATGTTACTCACAGGGGTGATTTGCAGGATCAAATTTATGCTGTTAGCATTTGTTATTTAGCTTCTTCTTTCAAATGTCTCCGTGTGTTTTAACTCCTACCTTCACCAAATGGAGTTTCCCTGGAAAACTGAGGACTGTTCTGATCAAGACTAGGTGTCTTATTTTACCAACTTTTAATTATGCAACAAGCAGCAGCAATGTTTACTTTAGAGTGTACATGGTAACAGAGAATTCATAAGCACAAATAAGAACAAGACTGGTGCCTAATTTGGTCATAAATTTATCATGAAGAGACACAAACTGGAATATATCATGTACCATTCTAGCTACAATCACTTTTTATCATTGTAGGATGTATTTTGTAATTTCTAAATTGTAGATTAGAATAGATTATGATGAATTACAGGACCTATTTTAGCAGGTTCATGATACCCCCACTTTCCATGCACAGATCTTGTAACTACGAGAGCAGTTAAGCACTGTCAATTCAAGTTACTCCATATGCTAAACCAGTGCATGCACATATCACAGCTGCTGGGAAGATGAGCAACCAGTGTGGCTCTTTTAAATTTGTGTTATCAAATTAGTGTCTAATTAGTCAGAAGAAGATTATCAGACAGTGCAATGGCAATAATGTTTTCCAGTAATGCTTTCTACTATCAAGACCCAAGCAGTGATAGACTTTTTTTTAAAAGTGAAAACAGAGCAAGCTACATCAGTCCCGTGTTTCGAATATGTGCATAAATAATTGTTTATTCTCACCTTTAATCTGTCTCTTTATAGTGTCCAACTGTACAATAAGCAGTATCTCTTCATGTTTCAATACTTCAAGCTGTACATTATATAAGTCCAGCTGTGTTTCATAATACTGTATTTCCAGGTCTTCCACTACACTTAAGTTCTCTTCTTGCTCACCAAGATTCTCCATCTGCATAGCCCCAAACAAAAAATAACAAAATATGTACACATGAAAACATGCCTGGATGCACAAACACCTGTAAAGAGCCTGGCCTAACTGGCAGCTGCTTAGATGCTTTGGTATGGAAACAACAGAGCATTAGAAATGGCTTGGAGCAGAAACTCAGAGGAGCAGGGAGCTTTATTAATCTAAAGTGTAATTTTACCTCAAGTCTTCATTATAATCTACACAAATGATACTACTCCTGAAAAAAATTATATATGGTACAGTACACTACTCTTGAAAAATAATTATCAGGCACCCTTAGCAGTTAGATGGCATCAAATCAAGAAAATCAGAGGATTAATATTAAATAAGTATCTTAATTTTTCAGTGTCATCTGACAATAATACATGGATTTATCTCCCTAAAACTATTTCAAACATCATGTATCTTAAGCTTTGCTAAATATCTTCAAATGTGCAGAAGCAATTAAAAAAACATTCATTTTTCCACAACTTAAAACCATGCTGAAAACCTAAACTGTTTCACAGACAAAGATTCTGCAAGTCTACTCTCATGGCCAGTTTAGTAGGTTTGATCAGCCCTTGGCAACACAGTGACAGAAAAGGAGGCTTTGCAAAGTCTTACAAGTTTCTGAATGCCAGTTCTCTTCTGTTTCAGGCACAACTCTCTTGCCCTCAGATGCTGAAGAGTTTCTTTTGCTAACATACATTTCAGGTTTTCTAGTCGTGGCAAAGCTGATGCCCAGGTAGCTTTACCAAATCTTTCCTCGTCTTGTTCCATCTGTTTGTACATTGCTGCAGATTAAAACATTACAGCAAGACATGAGAAATGCAGGGTACTAGTAGCCCTTACGTATCTGCAGTAGTAAAAATGCTGATCCTATCAAACAATTTCTGAAGCTTCTCTAGAAATTACAGGATTAAAAAGCTGAATTTGTGATCTCATATATATAAGTAAAACACTTCATTGTACCGTAACATGTTTTAACAGTTGCAGAGAAACATACTCAGCTCACATGCTGAAATATCACAGGCTGGAATATCAAGTATTAAAACCATCCATGGTTTCTCTGCAGAGGTCTGTAGCCATAGGTCTCAAGCTATGGTAACATTTATGTGCAAGCCAAATGCAGGTTGTAAATCAAATTAGTTAAAAGATATAAATCTTAAGTCAACAAAACGCTTCTTAAGCTGAACACTCCTGCTAACCTCAGGTTCTGCAGAGAGATAGAAAAGCTCTCAGTCCCCTACATCAAGTATTTACACAACCTTTTAGTAAATCATTCTGATTACCTGACAGAGCCTTTACAGTTTCCTTGAAGTAGTTCACAGTGATATCCTGAATGGAGCACACAGCACTCTCAGCTCGCTTAGTCCATTCTTCAGCATCTTTCTGCAAAGCTGCTACTCTTCTAGGCCCCAAATGATCATACTGCAAAGATTTCTGCAAGGACAGAAAATTCTCAGTTACTGACAGGTTTCATAATACAGAGATGCAGCTGCATGGTAATATACTTGGAGACATTTCAAGCCAGGCAGAGCATGGTGGCAAACATGAGCTTCAAAATGTGAATCACTTCTCATGCCTATGTATTGCCCTGTTTCTCATTCTCTAACTAACTCAGAACCTTTGTTCCCCAATCCTGACCTCACATTTATTTCTTAAAATATTTTTAAACTATCATCTTAAAAATCACGGCCAACATAAGTGTTTATAGTTGTTACTAAAAGTAACTCAAGCCCACTCTTCTATGTGCAATGTTCTCTTCTATTTTTCCCCATGTGTTGACAGCACATTGCACCATCAGGTTCTCCAGTTTGGCAATTCTTTCACACAGGAACAGGGATACAAAAAAGAAACACAAGAGAGTATTTTCAATTCCACAAAGTGCATATGGGTAAAAGACTTGTATTCAAATATTTTTAAAAAGAATTATATTTTAAATGAGCTTAAATATCCTATAGAGGGTTTTTTAATTATTTCATACAGAAAAAACTTTGTTTCATTTGTTCCAATTCTCACTTTGATTTTCAGAACAGCACATTGGGTATTTTATTGTTACAGATTTAGACTTCTAAGCACCTTAGTCTAAACTTAAAAGTTCTGCTCTTTTTGAGAACATCAACACCTCACTTTAACACACTAAGGAAAAATCAAAATGGTAAATGGCTGCCATTTCCAGTGGCATCATAACTTTTAGTAAGTGCTTCCAGTTTAAAATGCACACAAAACTAAAAGAACACAGTGACAACTGACATGTTTTTTTTCTGTGCTTCTAGCAGGTTGTAGCAGCAACAGAAAACTTCTTTGAGTGGGAAGGTCTCGTCTGTCTTCTGGTCTACCAGCACAACTGAGTTAATCTGGTGCATCAGCACTACTGGAGGAGGACATTCTCAATGCCACAAAATAATCCCACTGAAGGTGGCACAACAAAGACTACTTAGCTCACTGAAAACTCAGCCTTCCAGAGAGTAAATCCCAGAGAGGTGAAGCCTGGGGACATTTTCCTTTTAAGTGGGCCATTGGTGGGAAGACAGCTGCAGTTCTAGTCAAGACATAACCACGCACCCCGAGATCCTCTGCCCTACCTCTGAATTTCTCAGTCATGTTGAGTGGCTTGGCAGGTAAAAAAATGTATGTACAGACAGAAGTAAGGAATGTTCTGTGAGTTTAAACTGCTCCAAGAGCAGCTGACACCCTACTACAGAGCTTGGCCTTTCACTTTGCAAAGGCAGACTTACCATGATCTCCAGTTTGTAGAGCGTCGCCAGCTCCCGCAGATCTCTGAAGGGCTGCAGTAAATACTGGTAGAACTGTGTTGCCATGGTGACCAAATCCTGATAAGCTTCATCTTCTTCTTCATAAACCTTCATCAAAGCCACCATTGTGTCAGCACTTTTATGCTGCTGCAGAACCTAGTGGGATAAAAGGTAAATCAGGCACAACTGCTTTGCATTCGTGTGTGCTGGAGGCTGATGGGCTCCAGTGGGAAGGACCTGTTGTTCCACAGCCAAGGCTTCCCACTGCAGAGGATGTGTATGCCAGGCACTCTGCAGCCACCCCAGCTGGAAATATCTTTTAATACCACACTGTTAAAGGCACTAATTGCTGCAAATTGCATCAGGAGACTGCAAGGAGCATCATGCCTAGGGCTTCCACCACAGAAATTCCAGTAGAGAGGTACAGATGACTTGGTTGCTGCTTTTTATAAACATAACTGGGAATCTTGGGAAGTCTGTGTACTGGAAGGACAAGCAAGGTATTCTTAAACTAGCTCTTGCATTGCTTCCACAATTACTAAATGCCTGCTAATGAGTTTCTGGATCCAGACTTTCTGACTTCAGGCATAGAAAAGTCAGACTGACATTTAAAAATAAGAATTCAAAACTGTATTTTTGATACACCCTGCAGCTAAATTCCTTTAATATCTGTATAATTTGTAATAGCTTATTCTGACTTCAGTTCTAGAGATATTACACTGCTGCCTTTCTGATACACTAGACCTTATTTAAGGACTTTATTTGCCTCTATGACAAAGTACAAAGTTGGGGACTTCCCTTCAGTTGCACTTGTTTACTGGCACCAATCAAAAGCCTCAAAGATTTCTGACAGCAGCTGGCACAGACCATGGCAGTGCTCCATGTGGCAGGACAGAGTGAGCTGGCTGAGAGAACACAGCAAAGTTCCACTGAGAAACACAGACCTTCCTGCAAGGACAGTATGTGCTCTACAGCAACATAAAAGAGGGAAGGGGATGGGAGGCTGGGGGTGCTACAACAATGAGTCTGGGTAAGACAGCAGGAGTGGAATTCCCATGTGTGGATGCATTTCCCCAGAGGAAACCTGTGCAAGTCAAGTCAGCTCAAGGGTATTTCCCACCCATCCTGTCTGCAAGACAGGGGAACAAGAGGATCTGAACCGCAACATTTCTGAGATACCAGAGGTCTTGCAGGACTTGGGACTCCCTGGGAGCTTGTGGTACCTCAGACACAGTCCCAGGGCCCACCTGCAGCAATTTCACAGTCTGCTTATGCCCCACTACTAAAGCCAAATACAAACTCCAGTTCACTTTCTGGTTCCCATATTAAAAGCAAATTGTGAGGGTCATGATGCTCCTGCAGGATGTTTAGAGTGAGTAGAAGGGAAGTAATAGTGACACTTTAAAGTCAACTCATGAGACAATTAATCATTTAAATGGGTTTGAGCTTTGTTTGCATGTTCTTTTGGTTTTTTTGTTTTGTTTTTTTTTTTGAGGGGGTGATGTAGTGTGTGTACCATTTCTTAGTTTGTCTGTTTTAAAGTCAAATCCTAGCCTTTACACAATCTGATACTCTTTTCATAGAATTCCAGTCCACCCTCAGCCCAGCTGACTTCTCTGGTTTTGCTCTTGGGGTTTTATCCCTTGTCTTTGAACATACAACACAAGAAGTATTTACACAGTACTATCCTCTTCCATCTTGTACCAGTACCTTCTACATTCTTCAGAATTAATTTCCTGACCCAGAAGATGAAGGATTTGAGAAGTACATGGATGTAAAAAGGAAAAAAGGATGCTCTGGTACCTAAGACTGGTTTAGTGCCTATTTCTTGAACCTTGCATACCTTGCTCTACACTGAAGAATAATGACTTTATGTCCCTGTTAGGCCTGCAATCCTACAGCATCTTTAGCCATATCTATAATATAGCTGGAAACAGCAAAATAACTGGAACCAAGTTACACTTCACCACCAAGCCCCAAAGTGCCAATAGCTGGACATGTTTGTGCTGTTTGCAAAGAGTGTGGTGGCTGGAATGTATTTCCAACTGGGCTGTGAACTGTTATAGTCAGTGACAGGCCCTGACTTTTGTATATAACATGGTACAGCTTCATGTAAACTAAAGCTGTCTTCTTAAAAACAGTGTCTGAAAGAGTAATGTTGTTACAGCTGTTAAATACTGCAAAAGGAAACAGAAGGCTAAAGTCACTTGTCTAAACTTTCCTCTAAAGCACAATCACTTTCACAAAATATCTTTCCATCCTTTGAATTCATGCTTAGAATAAGAGGGAAAAAATCCAGGACTATATCTACAGCAAGAAGGAACTTAAGGTACTAAGTGAAGGAAGGGCTAGCACCATTATTATTTCATACAATCATAAGGGCAGAATTTGACACTTTAAAAAAATAATACAATTCCTCTGACTACAAAATACTTACTTGGCATAGGACCAGGGCTAAGTTTCGTTTCAATAAAAAAGCCTGACTGAGAACCCCCTAGTTAAAAGCACTGCTGCAAACTGAGCAGTCTGAGGCCTTCCTAGGGAGGGTAGAAAATTAGCACATGATTGTACTCTCCTCTTCGGTTACTGTTCCACCCATTGCACAACACTGCTGGATGTTTTTAGCAGTGTGTGTTTGTAGGAGTGCCTGCTGAAGTAAATGTCCCAATGTCTTACACCGACTGCCCACCTGGAGCTGCCTTATTCCCCACTCAATAGAGCGGCACTTACAAGACTGATGGCACTTAGTAGTTGAGAAAGTTGACTTGGTGGCTTCCGGACAAATAAAAAAGCATTTGCCTAAGCACAAACCTGGACACTGGACTACACTACGCGCATGATATCATCAGCGACTTTGGCCGGCCTTGCTCACATGAGCCTTGCAAAAGTCTTGCCCGGAGCGACCGCAGCTCCCGCAGCAGCGGCTGACAGGGCTCATCGTGCCAGTCCCAGGTGAGCGAGGCTGCTCTGACAGGTGCAGCCGTGCGATGAGCTGAACACCACACAGTGCAGACGCTCCTACGCCGCAGGACCCCTTCCCCTGCCCGCAGCCCTCGGGGCAGCCCCGGCGCGGCCCCTCCGCCCCCGCCCGGCCCCGGG
>VYZS01098506.1:140562-162482 GCA_013400695.1 Neodrepanis coruscans
GATATCAAGTTTAATTGGAAAAGGAGGAAAAAGCAGATCAGTGACAAGATCCAATCGATGTTTCTCCTCGCGCTGACTCCTGAGCTCAAGACATATAGAATGTAACCTTTTCCAACGTGCTTGGAAACCTCCTGCCAGCAAGGCTGGCTTGGGAGTGTGTTCACAAGCAGCAGACTGTGTGTGGGTTTGAGCAAATACACAAAGCTCAAGTGCTACAGCAATCAATAATCAGTGGTAATACATAGCCTGTTTTTTATCAGGTGGATGGACCTACAGAGTGTAGACTGAGGGGGTATGTTGCCATGAAAATCTTCCCTTAGTGGAGCTTTGCAGAGGTCTGCCATACACATATAGGGTGGGGATGTATGCATATGTGTAATACGTGTATGCAACAGTATGATTTCTACTTTTTTTTCTGAATTCTGAATCTTAATTTTTTTTTTCTAGCATATGATCATGATTCCAACTCATCCCCATAGTAAAGCTTCTGCTAATTTAATGGAAAGGAGTTTGCCAGTAAGTATTTGCAAAGAACAGCACAGGTACTTGCATTTAGTTGTGCAGCAATGCTGTGAGCATGTGTCCAGCCATGTGAGTCAGTTTGTGCAGGATGCACGTTTGGTGTATCCTACACACAATACTCTGCCTAATACCCCAGCCTTGGAAGTCACACCCAGAGGCACTGACTGCACTCTGCAGTGTTTATTAATACCACCTCTGAAAGTGAGAGGGTGCTCTGGCTTTAGTGAGGGCTCTCTATAACTCTTCTGAGTACTTCAGATCCAGGAATCAACCTTCAGAGCCTTTTCTCGGTGCATGACACTCACCCTGGTGACACTCAAGTAGCACACTGCTGAAGGACAGCCAGGGCACATCTATATTTGTGCCATTGCTCATTGCTGGCATGTCCCTATCTGAGCAAAGAGGCAGGCTAGGGTTACTGCAATACATCTTCCAACTGCAGTCATAGCAAAGTGGCAAGGAATTGCTTTCGTGTGAATTAATTTTTACTAGGGGAAATAGAAGGGAACTTTGATGCCATCTGAGCTATCAGAAGAATTTATGACGTCTTAAGATAGAAGGCAAGTCTTTAGGTAGTAACATTCTATGTTATATATTTGTGATAATTAATGGTCACGGACTTAAACATGCTTCATGTAATTTTATCTGTGCCTGTAAACTGAGCAAACACTGAGCAATCATCTGAAAATCTTATTTAGGCAGCAGGGTTCCAGACAAGCTTAATTTTGCTCATTTTAATTTATTTTATTTCATTTCATTTTGGTAGGAAAAATACATGTTAATTCACTTTTCTAATTAGTAGTGTCTTCTAAAGCAAGTCTTATTGTTATGATTATGGGGAAAAAAGTCTTTGCAGAAGCCAGACAACATTATCTGGTATGTGCCAAAACCTTTTCTCTGTTTAACATGTTACAATTTGCATGATTTATTTTATTGCTTTTAGCATAAATAGTGTTTCTGCCTCACTTCAGTGTTTTTGTCTATAGTAAGATATTGCTGGAGCTGCAGAATCCACACCCGTGTCTGCAGTGCCAGAAGACACACGGTGAACTTCTGTGTGGGTTTTCTTACAGAAAGGCTGGACTCAGTCAGGGGTATAAAACCAGAGAGTGCAAAGTTTCTCAGTATTTTTCACTGCTTTGGGAAGTTGCTTTCTAGAAAGTGACTGACTATGTTGACTTTGTTAGCTAATTAATCCTCAGGAAAATTAGTAAAATATTGATGAAATAAATTTGAGGTTAATATAAACTACTCAAAACTACAAAGCCCATAAAAATACTTTGAAAGCCATCTTATTTGAAAGTTTGTCCAGAAGCTCTGATAACATTGATGTCTGACTGATCTTTTGGCTTTTTTTCTGTGAGAAAGTGGTTTCAAAGCTTTCATATGCTTCACTTATCTAGGACTAGGTGTAACTACTAATATTCAGCTGAAATCTTTCCATGAACTCTTTGCTTGTGGTAGTAAACTGCTGATAAAATTGATCTGAGTAGTTTTGTAGCCATGATTTTCTTAATGCTGGTCAGCAGTGGAGGGCTGTGGGGATGTTACAGCTCTGACAGAGCACTGATTCTGTACCAGCATTATTTCACTGCTGCTTGGAAAGATGAAACAAAACCTGTTTCAAGCTGGTTGGAAAGAGTGGGCTTGGGGAATCAGCATTAAAATTGCCTTTGCACCTTTAATGTTGTCCCATGTGCATTTGCTTTATTGTACAGCTTTGCATGTCACCTCCACATGCTCTTTTCACACCTCTCTCACTGCACAGGATGGACAAAATGTGCAAGGTCCAGGTCAGACCCTAGTTACTGTGTGTTTTATAATGGAGATCATCAACAAACTTTTCTCTGAGCTTCTTTTATGTTAAAATGTAAATTTTTCACAGCACCTGAGAACCTCCAAAGGGCAGTATGTTTTCCCTGCAGTATTTTATAGAAAGGACCCAAGACCTGGACCCAGATTTTAGTATTAAGAATGGTAACTTGGAAAATCCAGAAAAAGATTTACTAGTCTGTTATGTGGCATCAGTGGTCACAAGAGAGGACATTCTATGTTATACCTGACTGACAGTTCAGAAAACATGCTTGACAGCAACTGGAGGGTGAGCAGACTTCTAACCAGGCTATTTGCAGTTGCACAGAACAGCACTAACTGTGCCTAAAGCACAGTTGCAGTGTTGAGCTGAGGACAGCACTAGTCCACAGTTTGGAAATCATGCATCAGGGTCACAGATGAGCCACTCAGAAAATAGGATATACACCAGAGACAGCTCTTTGCTGTACTTTGCACAGAGGTGAGAAATAAACCAAACTTCATATGGATTCCATTCAGAAGCTTCACTGTCTTTGGTTTTTCCCATACCTACCTCAGGGACCTAAACCAAATCTACTCCATCTATGTATTTTTAAGCAAGAAAACTCATGCTTTATATCTAAGTATATAGCTTAAGATCTTTCTTATCTTTTGCAAGATTAAGACTCGACATCTCAAAAACCTTGCTGAGGATAACAATGTCATCCAGATCTGGCAGCACAAGAGGGTATGAAACTAGTGGCCAGTCACCTGGTCATTCAGCTTCCCCACCAGTCCCAGAGTCCAGTGACACTGAGACTGAAGGCTTGATATTTTATCACATGGATCTGTATGGATCAAAGGAGAGGTTTGATATCTTTCCTGAAGAGCTGTCTGGTCAAGGAGAGAGATCTCTGGCAGATACGACAATGGAATCTGCATTGAGTAGTGAGAAAGTTCAGCACTCACAAGAAGTTGGCTATGACTTGGAAAAGGAGGTTGCAGAGTTGGCTAAGATGTATGGACTTGATGAGGATAGAGAAAAAGAGCTTGAGCTTCTTGGAGGGTGTCTGGAGATGGAGAGCAGATGGCCACCTGCTCACACACAAAAAGCAGGATCACAAGGTTCCATATATAGTGCATCAAAAAGCAGCTCTTCAGTGAAAGATCAAAGTCAAAGCACAAAGCAACAAGGACTTTGTGGCAAGGTTTCTCAAGATGAAGATCAGAGCAAATCCAGAGCAGATGACGAGGCTGAGAGCAACATATGGTCCAGAGAGGGGCTTAGCAGTGGTGGAATGTCAGATGAGTGGAACAGTCAGGCTGTCAGTGAGGAGGAGAAGGAGGAGGAGGAAGAGGAGGAAGCAGCAAATGTGTTTTGTTCTACCTGCAAGATACCAATCCGAGCTTTTGACAAACTATTTGGTGAGCACAAGGATCATGAGGTGGCTCAGCTCCCCAGCGCTGTGGAAAGTGAAAAGGTGAGAGTAATGCATGTGTGCTGTGATACCTCTAAAACAGTGTTCACACACAGTAAGAACAACATTGGGTGTTTTGTAGGAGGAGATTCATAAAAACATGTACAAGTTAGAAGAACAGATTGCCCAGATGGAAAATGTTGCCAGTCATTTGGAGGAAATCTTTCTCACTGTGGAGGTAAGGCATTTTTTTCCTGGGCTAACTTTATGGTACTAGGGTTAAACCATTTTGACAGTTATAATGTTCAGTTGTTAATGAGGTGAGTAATTACAGTAACAGAGCACAGATTTATCTTGGGGTTTGCCTAGAGTAAAGTACTCAGGAAAACTCACTCTAATGCATTTTTAGTAAAACTGTATTTAACATTTGTGTAGAAATTTGCATTCAGAAATAAAGTGACCTCCCACTCAGGTTTTCTTAGTTTTAAATGACCAAAGACCTGGATTCTAACGAGTCCATCCAGAGGGCACCTCTTGTATTCCCTCGGTTACATTCACAGAAATGTCAGACACAGGCAAATCCTTAAACTAACTGCATCAAGCTGATGACTTCAAGGGTTGTGCTTGGCTGCTGTCAACTAACTTGGCCCTGGGGGAAAGGGGAACAGCTGGAGGCACCTCAAACTAAAGTGATGACTCAAGGCACCTAAGGTCTTTTCTCTGCTGCATGTGGCACAGGAGGACATCAGTGCCTGAGCAGTGGGTGGCTGCTGGCAATAAAGCCTTGCCTGCTCCTTAAATCTTCCTTCCTAATGCTTTCTCCAGCAGTGAGTGAGGATATCAGCATTATCTGCTCAGCTCCGCCAGCACAAATCCATGGATCCCACAGGGTTGCCATGGTTTCTCTCATGGAAGGATGTGCTTGATTGTGTTGATGGAAACACTTGTGAGATTATAGCTAGGATATATCCTGGTTGTGCTCTCTAGTTTAGATTGCCTTGCATCACTTTTTTTTTTTATAGCTTTTGTTGCTCTTATGTCGGAACAAAATCCAATACTCTTTTGTGCCTTAGTGGTGGTGAATGATCAGAATAAACTCCTAAAAGTGCAAATTAGTCAAATTACATCTTCTGTGTACTGGCATTGTGTCCTGGTTTTGTGAATTAAACCCTGATGTTGCCTGTCTGGTAAGGAGAATTCTAGGCAGACTGGAGTAAGATTTTTCTCTGGATGACCTATGCATCAGCCTTGATGCCAAGGTACAAACTTCCACATCCCTTGCAGGAAAACTTTGTGAGGCAGGAGCAGAACTTTGAGGTGCATTACAACAATGCAGTGCAAGTGCTTGCTCAGAAGTATGAAGAACAGCTGGAAGCACTGGGGGAAGAGAAGAGGCAGAAGCTGGAAGCTCTGTATGAGCAGCTAGTCAGTTCTGGGAAACACCTTGACACCTGCAAGGAGCTGACAGACAAAACTCAAGAACTTCTTCTGGAAAGTGACAAAGCTGAATTTATGAAGGTAAAGAGCTTTAACTGTCAAGGCCCCAACTCAGTGCTTTTTTCTGCTTGCAAGTAGTCTCCAGCTGAAAAGTTCCAAGTGGCTTTATTGCTCAAGAGCATTTGGGGTGCTCGATCTGTGGTGCTGTCACTGTTCCAGGTGCTTGGCACAGTGACATTGACTTAGTAGGGCAACACAATGGGGGCAAAATGCAGCAGTTTGTAATTTGGATGCTCATTGATTTCTGAGTAACACTGGGATTCAGAGAGAAAATATCTTTCTAAAATGTTTATCTCAGGAAACTCTGGAAGCACTTAGTACTCATTGCCTCATGCAGGCTCAGCAATCTTGCTCTGTTCTGGGCTCACAGCAGGCAGTCTGATGTACTTAGGAAGATGTTTCTTTTTCTTGCTTATCTTACTGTGAAGTTCGGCTGAACAGGGAGCTCCAAACTAAACACATCAGGAGGTCCTGCAAAGTGGTGGATGAAACCCACTCTTGAGGTGGTGTCGAGAAGTTATTTTTCTTTGGCAGGTAGAGAAATAACTGGGAAAAAATGAGAATTTTCACTGCTGATGAGTAGTTGCTCTAACCTGAGCTGTCCTGTGACTCAGGTGGGTGGAAGCATTTCTGTAGCACAGCTACAGTAACTTCTGAACTGGACAAAATCCAAATCTTCTAAACACCTCCAGTCTGCGCCAGTGGATCAGTGTGCTCTGTCACTCCAACCTGCTTAGTTCTTTGCATGACCTGAATTTTCCCAATCCTCTGCATCCCTGGAATAACCTTATTTTCTCCTTAGCTTATTAACAATTTTAATTACCCCTAAGAACCATTATTCACAAAGAAATGAATACCTGTTGGTCATGAGCTCTCAGCTGCTTTGATTTCCCCAGGGACTGTACATCTGTCTTCCAGCTGTGTGCTCTGCTCAGACTCCCTCCAGTGCAGATCATGTCATTTCAGTTCTTTTCCCCAGCTGTTTTTAGTTTTTGTTTGTGAAGGATCTGTTGGCACTTGGAACAACTTAGGAAGAAATCAGTCTAGAGCCTGGACAGGAAGACACTGGTCACTGCCTGATATTGCACATTATCTTACTGTAAATTCAGCCAAGATCTGTCCATTTGAATACACATGACTTCATTCTCAGAGCTGGATGAGAGCCAATTACTTTACTCTAAGGGCTGCATTTGGGGAATTCACATAAGACAGGTCAACAGCATGATGCAGTCTGACTCTGAACTTTTCTATCTTTAACACTCTCTCTCTCTTTTTCTACAGGCAGCAGTAACCATGGTTGACAGGTAGTATCAGTCTGGGATTTTGTGTCATGTTTTTCCCTGCTAATTGGGCTGGTTGTTGGGGACACTTGCATGTTCTGGACCTCATTCAGGCACACAAATGTTGTCCAAGCCACTAGAGCTATTGAAATATTTAGTATTTTTGTTTTAAACTGCATCAAGAAAAGTTGCTCTAAGAAGCTTAACGCTCAAAACTAGTTTGGATCTAATTTCAAAAAAAAAAACCCCAAAGGAGAGTTAGAGCCTGAAAAAATCACTGTTTTCAGCTGTCATAAGGAACTGATTTCACTGACTGAGAAACAGGATCTTGAAAGATCTTGAAAGAAATGCTCTGAATACAAATGGGACTAAAACTGAGCTCCCTAAATAGATTAGTAACAGGCTTATTTATGCACTAATATAGCAGGGTAGACAGTCAAGCTGTGGGAACTCAAAACAGATACTGAAAGGTACTGGAGAAGTTGGAAGAAGTCTTATGGCACACTAAATCAGTTGCAAAAATACCCCTTTTAACTGACTGCAATTGTTTATGGATTTTTTTTTTAATTTACAGTACCTAAAGCCACGAGATCCTCAATTAGTAATAGTGTTGTAAATTCAAAATAATGGAAGTTGTGGAGTTAATAAGTTGCTTCCCACAAAGAGATGCTGGGGAAATCTCACTCACCTGCTCAGTGTGAGCACAGTGTGCAGCAGCCAGCTCACTGCATGAGAATGTGGCACAGAAAAGTGGTCCCTCAGTCCCATCAGTGCCTTGTACAACTATGGAAACAGTATTTTAAGGAAACAGTATTTAATTTGGAGTCTGCTGTTCTTTTCATAGAAAGGTATCTCCAACATTATGATACTTCCAGTTAGAAATATATTTTTTTCCCCCTACAATTACAGACTGGAAGAATTCTTAAAGCAAGATATGGATTTAGAGCTTTCAACGCTGCCAGACTTTGAAGAACGGGTCATAGATTTCTCTGAAGTTGAACAACTAATGAACTCCATTAATACTATTCCAGGTACTCTCCCAATGTGATCATTATTTCAGACTTATTCACATTTAATTAAGTATATGTATTAATCAAAAGTCCATTACTTCTTTTAAAGGAGAACTACAAAGGCAGGATTAGCTTCTCCCTAGTTTTCCTTCTAGTTTTTTGGGGGATTTTTTGTTTGCTTGCCTATATATACAGAGACACTAGAAGATATTTTTGGATTTTTTTTTTCATTTATTTTCAGTATAAAATTACCAGAAATGCTAAGTTTGGCCTTCCCTTCTTTTGCTGGATGATTTCCTGGAAGACTCAGACCCCTTCTTTTGAGGGGTCAGGCATGCTTAGCTGGTGATGACTTATCTTACCTTGTAGTTGCTTGAAGAAAATAGAGAGGAACACCAGACTGCTTTAAATAACCTGCACAGCATCTCTTTATAACCAGATTTCAGTGACTTGTTCCTCTGCTATTTAGCAAATATTTTTTTTATTATTCACAGGAAACAGAGCAAAACACAAACAGATTTCTAATGATTGAAAAAAAAACTTTTTTGTTGCATCACAAAAATGGTCAAAAGAGCAATAGAACTTTCAATGCATACTGTGTTTTTCTTAAAGTAAAGTAGCATTTGCTATATGTTTGCTTGTGCTGCTGACCCTGTGTTGTACAGCTTTTCCCCTATCCCCTCCAGCAGCTCCAAGCCCCAGAGTGGCTGGCAGTCTTGGCAGGTGCTGCTCACTGGTGAGACTCAGCCCTCAGAGCAGGGGAGGTGAAGTTTACAGAGTAGGGGTGGGCTGAGGCTTATTTGTTGTGTTGTTTTCTCTTTGATTTGGAACAAGACTAGTTCTCACACACCAGTGACCTGATTATTATCTGCAGCTGTTTACAGAGTCAGCTCCTGACTTTTCTCTGTGTGGGAGGAATATGACCCTATTCAGTGTCAAGGCTTTGTGCAAACACCTTTGTGAGAGGAGAGGTACAGCATACCATGCTCATCCATTCAAAACTGACCTGCTTTTCCCTTTGCAGCTCCTTGTGCCCCTATGATCAATCCCCAGGCTCCCAATGCAGCAACTGGCACCTCACTGAGAGTTTGCTGGAGCCTCTTCTCAGATGACACTGTGGAGAGTTACCAACTGTGCTATAAACCAGTGAGCAATGAAAGACACGGTGATGAGCAAGCAGGTGAGAAGGCCTGGACCCAAAAGGGCAAAACCAGCTGGTTCCAAAGTACTTCTGGACTTAATGTGGCCACCAGTGCACTTTCTGTGCACTCCCTCTGCCACCAAAACTGTCCTATCTGCCACCACATTTCCTTCTTCTGGCTTGGTCCCTCTTTCCCTGTCAGGTCTGCCATGGTGCTGGCTGCAGCAGGACCCATTACAGGAGCAAAGATGGGACAGGGCAGCAGCAGGGATAGCAGGAATAGGAAGGGGACAGTGGATAGAGTCAGGTCTCAACAGTAGCATTTCCTTTCCTGGAGGGTGGGCACTGCATTAGAGACACATGTTCTTTACCCATTACAAGGCACAGTATTTTTAGAGACCAAATCATTGTATTATCAGCATGACAACTGAACCCCCTCCAGTGATTTTACATTTATCTCAGTGCTAATAATAGGCTGTAGTTCCTTATGATGCACACACACAAAGAAAAAAAAGAACCACAGAACCATCGTAAAATGCCTTGTGACAAAACTGCCTTTGCTAATAATATTCTTGCAGAACCTGCAGGAGTGGAAGGCAATGGAGTGGCCAGTTAATAGGCAATAGGCAATGGCCAGTTAAGAAAGAAAAGCAGAACCTATCCAATTTTTGTAAAATGCAGAATGAGAAATGAGTAGTAAAATAGCTTCAGCTCTTGTCCCACTGCTGAGATGAGCTGAGCAGCATCCCTGGAGTAGGAACATGTGGGTCTTTTTAGGAAAAAAAAAATCAGTGACAGGTGGGTGGCTTTTATTTCTAGATTTTGTTGTCTGAGTGATGTAGCTTCTTCAGAAACTGATGCATTCTCTGATTTATGCCTCTTTAGAGATCCATTGATCTGTGTACTGAGTTCAATGCACCTCAACTCCACTATTTGAAGCAGCTTTGGGGAAGAGTGGGTTACTGTGTAAAGGCACTATAAATACGTTGTTGTTTTCATTTCAGAGCATACACTAAAAGTCAAGGAAACATACTGCACCATTACTAATCTGCTGCCAAATACACAGTATGAGTTTCATGTCAGTGTTTTAAACACCTCTGGTATCAGTCCACCAAGTGAAAGAGCAGTTTACATAACAGGTAAAAATATTTTATTCATACGATTTCATGGCCTTCATAGTGAAATTCAAAGTCAGTTCTGAATTTTATACCAGTAATGCTTTCTGGGCACTTTGCTTCTTTTGATGTAAGCCTATTGACTGCATGGGAATTCCCTAATTTTATTCGGACAGCCTATCAGGCAAATTGTCCTGTTTTAGAGTTGAAGAAACAGAAGCAGAGAAACAAAATAATTCATTTAAACACAAGCATGTAGTCTACTTGTAAATTAGGCTCAAGTCTCCCTGTTCTGTCAGATAGATGCCAGCTCTCCTTTTATTTGTCTACAGGTATTTTGTGGATTCACCTGCTATGCTCTCCTTTGTAACTGCAGTTCAGTCAAGCACATTGTATAAAACTCTGACATCAGATCGAGCAAATTTAATTCTCTTGGGACCTTTATAGTCCGAATTAAATACTACTGCTAATCACCCTGCCTGCTGGTTATTGTCCATTGGGGGAGCAGGTTTCTTTAACTATATAGTTATGGTAAACAACTTTGTTCTAGTTTTTTAAGTCTTCAAAGCATGTTTGTTTCAAACATCTTCAAGCAACAGCTTAGAATTGTTCTTTTGCCTACTTTTTAGCTCCTTCACCACCTATCATAAAGAGTAAAAAGATCAGAAGCTGTGAAAATGCAGCACTTGTGTGCTGGGAATGTGGAGACATTAACCCTGTTGATTCCTACACAGTTGAATTGTACAAACTGACAGATGGAGAAAATGATGATACTATTACTGAGTAAGTTACTGTTCTTTTGAGTCCCTGACCTGTAGAGATAAAACCATATCAACGATGTGGCATCAGACAGCACTAAGAAAAGACCCACAACTCTTTGGTGAATTTACCTTAATAAACATTCCTCTCAGTAAAATTAATTGTATAAATGTTAATCAAAATCACTATGTGGGAATGGCGTGGGTATGGGAAAAGGGCAGAAGCAAATGTAAAATTCTGCAATCTGTCACAGACTCTCTCTTTCCCTGCTTCTGACAACTGTACAAGGTACATGGGTTACAAGAGAAGCTGATCATGTCATTTCTTGTTATTCAGAAAAATAATCTCAAAGGCCTACCTTTGTTTTCTACCCTATCATTTTCCATGGATTTATTTTCTGTAGATCTATTGTTGGGATTCCTAACTGTGAAGTCCTAATTCATCTCCAGCCAACACAGAGGTATCAGATCTATGTTAGAGCCCAAAACCTGGGTGGCTGCAGTGAAAGAAGTGAACCTGTCCTGATACACGCCACAGGTACCGTACAGCTCAGAACGACTCCGGCAGCTTATTGTAGCATCTATTATCTCAACAGAAAGATTCCTGCTGTTTTCAATGGCCTCTGGATCAGGTTCCAAGCTCTTACATCTAATTACATACTCGGTAACCTTTTGGGAATGAAACAAACAACTTTTTGTAACAATAAGTGCATTGCTTTAGCTGTGTAATTTATTTTTGTCGGCTACATTTGATACTTGAAAGTTACTAGTTTTAAAACATTTTAGAAGACAGTATCAACCCAACACCCCCAGATATTGCAGCTTGCCAAGTACTGACACATCAATGAGAAAAGTTGCAGTGTGATTTTACTTTACTTCAGAGATTACCTTGTAATGATGCTGCTGCTGGGAAGTATGGCTGAAGCAGCACCTTCCAGAGTCATTTGGATATGCAAAATCTTCCTCTGTATTTATTAGAACGTCTCCAACTTGGCTGGGGAAGCTCTGAGGGCTGACTTGTCAGAAAAAGGCAGTCCAGCTTTCAGCTGGTAGCTTTTCCTTTGGCAACAGACAGACATAGCATTATAATCTGCTCTCAGTGCCACACTGGGCAAGGATTAACTTTCTCCCTCAAAAGGAATTTGGAAGCTCTTTCCCCTCTCAAACATCTAATTAAAGCTCATTTTAATAACTTAGAGGTAGACACCTGTTTTCACCTTCATCACTGTTGTAATGTAATGATATGCAACTTTTCTGGTTTGTCTCAAACCTCCCACGTCATTCACAGATGTGTTCACTCCTTACCTGTGTCTCGTCTGCCCTTACCTTCTGTGAGAGATTTGCAATTGCATTTATTCAGCAAGCTGACCACACAGCCATTAATCTGAAAGGTTATGTTTCAGTAAAAACTTGTCTGCTACACATCAGTGACACCACAGAAAAGAAATGCTCATCCTTAAATCCTTGGAGAGAAAGACTGTCATTGTGTTACTTACCATCATTTGTGTGTATTCCAACTGCTTAAATCAAACTCAATATTTGAAATTACCCATTCTGTTTGCACAGCATGTGTTTGTTTTCAGCAGCACATGCCTGTAATTGCCCTGTCATTGTTTGTATTGTATTTGCATTGAAGTAACTTGCAGTTTGATTATAATGATTTCATTTGGGATTAGCATGGAGGGATTTATCTTCTTAGAGTCTACATTATGCAATAACTGATGCAAATTGACCTGTCAGATGCAAGAACACCCCTCCTACACTGTGAACGACCTTTGATCCTTTCAGGGGTGGATAAATAGGCACCAACTTCAAAGAGCAGCTGTGACAGATGTGGCTGCTTGTCAGAGTGTAGTGTGTCAAACCTGCTTTGAGAAGTCTCTGCAGGGAGAAAGGCAGAGGCACTTTTGTCCTGGGATAGACTTACCTCTCTGAGGGCTGATCTGACAAGGGAGGTGCTGAAGCATGAGGGGTCCCTTCTCTTCAAGCCGTGCCTAGCATTTATGTGGAAGTGTGAGGCCATGGAGAGGTTTTAACTCCCTTTCTCCTTTCAGTGATTAAAACTACATCACTTGCAACTCTGAGGAAAATCACTTGAAACCAGACAGTCCATTGCAGGGTGGACCCCTAATCTTTGAATAGCTACTTTCTGTGCAATGCCTGCAGCTTTGGCCCTGGTAGGGTTCAAAGCCAGTTTAAGGCCCCTCCTTTTCACAAGGCTGAAACTAAACAGCATTAAGGTGTAAAATCCCCATTGATTAAAAAACCTTCAAATGGACAATCTTGTCTTCTCAATGTTACCCATGGATCCCTTCTAGAGCACTGGAGAATCTTTTGGTGGATCCAAATAACATTTCACCACACCCTTGCTGCAAATCCTAATGCTATAAGGAGCTTCTGGAGTTATCCTCAGGCATTTTCTCTTGCAGGCACCTGCTTCTACCTTAATGAGGACACAGCCCATCCTTTACTGGCAATTCTAGATGATGGATTTACAATTTCATGCGATGAACTGGAAAATCCAGAGTGTGATCTGCCTGTCTATGATAACAGCTTTACAAGGTATACAGAAGCATTTCAGTGATTTTTTTTTTTAACAGATGCCAGGAAATGTCAGATGGGGCTTTCAGCAGCTCTTATTAATTTGAGCACTGAAGTCTCTCTCTCTAGCTGCTCTTTGGAACTTAAGCATCACTAGGAAGTTCATGCAAATTATTAAGGAGCATTGCAGATGCAATAGCTACAATTATATAGAAACCTGCTTACATGTTTGGCACATTGAGCTAAATTTTTAAGTGTCAAAAAAAAACTCAAAGGGGAGGGTTCTGAAAACTTAACTCTTGCTGAAAGATGTAACTGATACTATTTGGACCAACAGGTTGTAGTTTTAAAAAATAATTAGGCCCTTTGCCATTGAAGGGAGAGATAGCTTGCCCAAATGCATGCTTCTAGTCAAAACCACAGAAACAACAAAACCAGGACAGGCATCTGCAGACAGAGGATAATACAAGTCTACAATTTAGTCCCTCCATGAAAATGCAATGTTACTGGGGGCTCAGTAGAAAAGAGTCAGGAGATTGATGATTCTCTTCCTTAAAGTCATGATAAGCTTAAATGGGATTTCATCCCATTTCCCCAAGGTTCTCTTATATTTCATGGAAACAGGCAAGGCTGGCACTCATCCCAATCTAGGGTATCACTGTGAACTTTCAGAAGTCTCTTTCAAGCCAAGATATTGAAAAAAGAAAAAGCTCCCAAGCTGAAATGACTACCATTCATACTACAAGGAAATTACATTGCAAACTCTTCTTTCTGAAGTTTGTGTGATCTCCCAGAGGATGATGTGTTTCCTAACCACAGTAGCTTCTTCAGTCTGGCTTAGGTTTGCCTTGGTGGCTTTGCAACTCTTATTATATGGTCATGTTTTGCTCAGAGATGTTTACCCATCTATTTTCCTTTTCCTTCTCAAGCTGTACCATTGCAACTTCTCTAAGTCCTGATTTCAGCAGCCTTTAAGTTATTCCCAGGACACCTACATGCACTCGCAATGAACTGTACAATTGTTTTAAGTGATTTCAGCAGTATGTACAGCTACTGTGCTGAGTGTGCCTATCCTTACACATCAGGCCCTCCAAATGCTGAGTACTGCTCTTTCTCAGCATTACCTAGGAGAGCTTAGTCTCTGCAAGTAGCATCCTTTGCCTTTGTAACATACATCTTTAGACCCACCACAGAAACCTGCTGTCCACTGTGACAATGATAGCCAGTACAACATGTACTTACCCTGGTAAAAAGTTGAGGTGCAATTTTACGATTCATGTTGTCCTCAAGTTGATTTAGGGTCAGAAAGATGAGAAAGACTTGGCACGGGTTATTTTGCCCAACTTTCTAGCTTCAAAACCTGTGCTTTTGCAGACTTGCATCTTCAAAGAATGCAGTTCCTCTGACTGCAAGACTGTCACTAAATAAATCTCAAGGGTCTCTTTGTGGTACATTGTCTTTGTTTATCTCTACCACAAATCTTTTTAAAAAGCGTTATCTTCTACATGGTTCCTATCACATATGTTAGGAACAACAGTCCACTGTTAAAAACTTTTCATGGCCCAAGTACCCAGAATACTCCCAAGTTCTACCATGTTCAAGTCTTCCTGAGCTCTACAAACACAGCATAGGCAAGTCTCTTCCTCTGCCCCAGGAGTTTCATGCTGTTACAGTGCTTAGTTCCTAATGGTGAGTGGCATGTAAAGCCCTGGGCTGTTTGAGAAGAAAATACAAAATCTGTAGACTTTTCCCCTGCTATACTGGGGTTCACCATAACACTCTCTCTTCTACTAAGTAATAGCTTTCCTAGAAAACCCAGGCAGCATGGGATGCTGTTCTCCCTATTCCTGAAAGTGCCCAGGGCACTCATTTATACAAAGCTACCCACAGGTAAAAACAGGGCAGGTGTCACAAAGAAACCTGCAGGTTATGTGTCAGCTCCTCAGCATGGGGAATTCACTGCAGTCAAAAATCCACACTCCACTGCTAAGGAGACAGCAAAAGTGGCTTTTGTTTGTTGATTTGTAATGTCCAGTTATATACGTACATAAACATACTGTAAAGAGCATTATAGAGAGGCCCTGCCAAAACACGTATTCCTATCTGTCTCCCACAGGTGTATTGCAATTCTGGGAAGTCTGATCCCATTTCCAGGAAAGCATTACTGGGAGGTGGAAGTTGAGGAAGATACAGAGTACAGAACTGGCGTGGCTTTTGAAAACACTCCAAGACATGGTCATCTGGGGGCAAACAACTCATCCTGGTGTATGAGGCACATCATCACACCATCAAGGTAAGGGCTGTGGAGGCTGCAGGGCTCCTACAAGAATAACTCCTACATGTACACCTGCAGGCAGAGCAGGAGAGATTTCATATCAGCACTGAACCAGGGGCCTTGGACATTTCACCACTGGCATTGTGAACTGGTGTTGGAAGGATTCTGGAACATTTAAACAAATCCTTCTGCTTAATGATATTCTCACATAGAAATAGGCAGCCCTAGCAAAAAATCTGAATAAAATCCAATTTAGAGAATTTAGCTGTGAAGTTTATCAAAGCCCCGGTGGGAAGACAGGGAGTAATAGATCCATGTAACTCATAAACCACTTATTTGGTTAAATCCAGTTGTATTCAACTGTTTTTGATCTCTGTCCTCCATATGGAATTAGGTCATACCTGCCTGCAGAAATGCCAGTTTCCCTCATGCCTCAGCTGCACTGCTGGACACTATTAAATTAGCATCATTGCCTTTGACTCTCATGAGTGGTTGGACACCCTGGAGCAAGAAACAGTCTCACCCCCAGGCATTGCTTACTGCCTGCCAGAGGTGCCAGGTTGCTGCTGGGTCCCCTTGAACCTGGGACAACACCCTGCAGTTAATAAGTGGCAAGGATGGAATAGCAGGGGCCCGAATCTGCCTGTCCTCTGCCTGCTGGTACAGGGTGGTTTTAGATGCAGCTTGGTTGGCTGGAACACATGCTCCTGCCCAGACACCTGCTGCCCTGGGCTCTCCAGTACTGCACCAGCTGCGCAGCCAGAGCCCTAAACTGTACCAGCATCCACCTTCCACACAGAAATGGCTTAATGAGGGAGGCCACACCCACTACAGCTAATAACTCTCTCATACATGGCAGGCAGGCTAATTGGATTTCCTTGCTACTTTGAGCGAAGAGGTAAATTGAGGTTTGTTGTCATTCTTCTGGAGCAATACACATGAACTGTAGAGAGGAAAGGAAGCTGGGCCATTGCTCAGTTCTTACTGGTTTCTGCAAGGAAGTTGTCTCAGGCTTGAGCAGTGTGGGTAGATGAGGTGGCTAGTGAATGAGCTAGCCCTTATGAAATGCCAGATAACTCATTAGAGCTTGAAACAGCAGTTTCTGAATGAAATTTCATTTCTGCTCAGGGCACATGTTCCTGTAAGTCTCATGTTTTTGGTTGCAGCATGCCATACTAGAGAGCTGTCTGAGTAACTGTTAGGGAACCTCAGCATTAGTGACTACATAGGGAAGCAGGCTGCCCTCATGACAAAGCCACTCACATGCAGAGCACCTTCCAGCTTCCTATACTCCACAGTACAGGAATCACAATCACCCTCTAGTAATGAGCAAAAAACCCAGAACTTCCCCATGAACTCTGGCTGAGCAGGGAGGTCCTGTAGGAAAAGCAGCCAGAAACATCATTTAGAGTGGGGTTTGACAAATGATGCCAAACAGCCTTAAGAATGCTTGGCCACACTGTTCATCAGGCAGCCTCTGCCCCAGGGATTACACTCCCTTACTGCTGCTGGGAAGCCTGGAGTGAGCAATTCCTGTAACGCTGGCAGGACACAGGAGGGACAGGACTGAAGCAGGAAGTATATCCTGGAATACACCTGTGTGCTTCCCTTTCAGAGCAGCCAGGGTGCCCTCAGGTCTTTTGTTTCTTACCTACAGGCACAAGTACGAATTCCTGCACAGTGGGATGACAGCAGACATCAGAATTACTGTTCCCCCCCGAAGGATTGGCATCCTGCTGGACTACGAGAACTGCAGACTGTCATTTTTCAATGCAGACATTGCCCAGCACCTTTACACATTCAATTCACGCTTCCAGCATTACGTTCACCCCTGCTTTGCTTTGGAAACACCTGGTATCCTAAGGATACACACTGGAATTACAACACCCCCATGGACTGCACTCCCATAGCCTGTGTTCTGCAGCTACCACACCTACATGTAACCTGCCCTGAGCAATGCCTTCTTTCAGCATCAACTGCTCCATCACACTCCCTATAAACCAGCTGTTTCCCAACAAGAGCAAAGCAATTCTGACCCAGATCAGCTGCCAGGCCTGTGCCCTTATGAGNAGCATCAACTGCTCCATCACACTCCCTATAAACCAGCTGTTTCCCAACAAGAGCAAAGCAATTCTGACCCAGATCAGCTGCCAGGCCTGTGCCCTTATGAGTTTACATCCTCTTAGGAAGGATCTTAGCAGAAAGCCATTATGGTCACAAGATCCAACAGCATCCCAGAATTCTCCAGTTAGGAAATGGATACCATCCTTCCCAGAGGTGACTGTCACTATGCAGCAGTGGCAGTTGGATCACTTGGATGACCTCAATACCTAAATACCTAAGGAACTCCCCAGTTCCAGAGCAGTCTCATTCCCGAGGCTGCTGAAGAGCTAAAAATTTCGAAACAGAAATTGCAAAAGGCATAACCAGTGTACAGCTGCTACAGCTGAAAACACTTCCAACCATGAAGCTGATCTCACAATCAAGTATTCCTGTTGCTACATGAAGTCTGCAACACAAGATAATCAAAACACCTCCCCTGTGTGTGAACTGTTGGTGCCTACATACTCAGTGAGGCTCGTCTGAAATAACCAAGCATGCACTACAGTCCCAAATACATTTTTACAGAAAGCCCATGTTTCTCATTCAGCCAGAGAAAATAACAAAAAACAGACTGAAGCTTTCTGCAGTGCTTGACTGCCCTTATAGAGTTTTTAGCTGTTTCCTTTTTGCTATGCTCACATCCATTTGGGTGTGCCCTCCCTCCATGCTCACAGATCTGTTCTCCTTCTCAGCACTGAAGAATTCTCACCCCAATGCTGTTCCCTTGAAGCTTTGGGTATCCATTGGGGCTGGAAGGACTCTGGCCCAGAACTGCTGGGGTGTCCTTGTTTGGACTTCATATCCAGACACCAGACAATCAAGACAGGAGCAGGTGTGGCAAGCTCTGAACAGCCTCATCCATGAATATCAAAACTACCTGAACTCATATCATTAAGAGAGATTTTCCACAGATTTATTGCATATTCATTACAGAAATCATTGATTTAAGTTTCTGTACTAGGGGATAGCAGGGGCTGTTACAATATACATGGTCTCTACAAATAAATGCCACTGGAAAAACAAAGGAAATTTGACATAAAACCGTGTCAAAAGCTTGTCTGTTCTTCCCCAAATAGCTCAAAAAGCCGTCCCCAAACAGGCACCCAGAAGCCATGAAAACAGGAGCTGAATATGTCACTGATTAGTCTCAGTGATTAGTACCATTTGCTCTTGGATGTCTGTTTGTTCTGCAAGCCTCAAAGGAAGCTGGGTTTATCAACACTAGCTGTGCAAGTACGGGGTCATTTCTTAGGCTACCAGGAATTCCAATTTCCAGGGCAGAAAGGGTTGTTTTAGTCGCTCTGCCAGACCTCCTGTAAGGCCAGAAACTTCCAGTTGCTACGTCTGGCAGTGTGCAGAGCAACTTGTGTCCACCAGAAACAGGTGGCTCAGCCAACAACCACTGCCAGTGCAGAGGGCAGGAGGTGGCCATGTGCACCCTGGTGATGCTTGGCACAGCCATAGCAGAGAGGAGCAGCTCCAGCACAGCTCCTGTGCTGGGGAATGAAGTGCTGAGAAAGCATCATTCCTTGCTTAAAAATGTACACCTTTATTCTGAGTCCGACTTCCACTTACTGGAACAGGTTTTACCTGTATCTGCCAAAAACTGTTTTTTTCAAGGAGATACCTGAAGGAGTGTAACATGCAGGTATCTGAGCAGAGGTGTGAGGGTGTCTGAACCTCCCAACAGAGCCTTCAATGCATAAAGGTTGCAGGTGAATCCAGGACTCTGCTTCCCACCACCAGCTTCCACCTCAAGTGTTTAAACCACAGCTGTATCCCAAAACCAGGATTTCTCTTTCACCTAAAACCCAATACAAAACATTTTCCAACTGGTGAATTGCCCTGGAACTCTCCAGGACTTCACAATCCTTTTGCAGGACTGTGGAAGCACAGATTTTCTGAGCCAAATGAGAAGTGCTCTGACACCCTTGCAGTGGGACTTTACATGTACCAAACTGCTCCATCTTTACATTGCCAGCTTGATGAATCTTTTGGAGAACACAGGCCTGATGGGTGAGTACAGAGCAGCCTTCTCAGCAGCAGGACTCTATGGTCATTGCCAGGCACAGGACAGGACAGCTAAGGCAGCAACAGATCTGAAAAAAACCCAAAACAAATAAGCAGTAATTAGCTAGTAGGTTAAAAACAGTACGATAAATGAGTTTGCATGTTTCTGTTTAATAACCTCTATATAAATCCTTTACAGGGAGTCCAGCACTTCCACCACAGTTGATCAGACCAGTATGATACCCAAGCTGGAAATTTACATTAACTGTCTGTGTTAGCTCACTAGACAGGGAAGAGGAGTACACCTAAGTCTGTATGTGAGGGCCAAACCCTGCACAGAACTAGAAGCTGTATTTGACAGTGAAAGGGGAGTTTTGCATTGAAGCCAAAGGGCATTAACAGGTGGAGCACAGTGCCCTGGAGCAGGCTAACACCAAGTACAGCTGGAATCCTGGGTATAGCACTCAACTTGGAGAGCTGTGAGCTCAATCTGAGAGCTGTTTCTCCCCACTGCCAGCTGTCTCAGATGAGGCAAAACCAGTTCTTATCTCTGGTCTGTCTACAGGAACTATGGCTGAGCTAATGTGGAAGAGCAAGTCAGTTAAAAATGAGTCATCCTTGTCTCTGATGTTATGTACTGCAAGATGCATTTTTCCTGGTACCTGTTGGTCTTTTTCATCCTGGACCTTGTTAATATGTGCACTTACTTGCAGAGAAAAATTCCTCCTCTGAGAAGGATGGGAGCTCTCACCTAAAGCTCTGGTACTGGCCAGCTGAACCCCACAGGCTGCCCTGATGTGCAGCAGTGACCCAGGCAATCCTGCAGAGCTTGAAACAGCAGGGACTGCCAAAGGATAGGATACCCCCAACAATGCCTCACCCAGAAGCAAACTGGGGACTTTGCCAGCACTGGCCAAACCCTCTTAGGGTGGGCTAAAAGGATCACTTTTTCCAATTCCCTTCTCTTCCCTGTAATCTCAAATACTGGTACACGTTGCTGCCACTGGAGGGCATCACGTGAAGCCCTTTCAAATGTCTGCACTGGTTTCAGACAGGTTTACACCAACCCTCTGTGGCTGAAGACACAGGCTACAAACTGGTTACCATCATTCTTAGGCATGTCCAGTGTCCCTCCTCATCCAGTGCTGGAGCCAAGAACAAATGAACTCGTGGGCCTGTGAACAAAAACACACATGTCAAAAGCACAAATACATGAGGCAACACAACTGCCCTGAAATACACAGTGTGTTTGATTTGAATCAAACATACCCACCATTGCCTACATAAACACAACTTTTAACTCACTCCTTCTCACTGTGATTAGAACTTTGTAGGTAGATGAAGTAGGTCCTGACTTGATCTCACAGGCAGGCCTTGTTCTTCCACCATTTAATTTAGGAGGATAGTATCAGTGGAGTCAATATAATGGCACTGGCTCCACTTTCTTAGTCCTCCAGATAAATCTCCATAAGAAACTTCTGTAAAGTCTTAGGAACTGACCACACTCTCCTAAAGGAGACAGTAGAGCCTAACCACTCAACCAGGAGACAATTCCCTATTCCTGTCCTTAAACTCTGCTGAATCTTCTTAACTGCCCACCTCTGTTTCCCACCAGTAACTTGTATTACTCACTAGCAGTGCACAGCAAAGCTGCCAGGGACCGTGCAAAGGTGAGGCTCTGCTTCCTGTTGAGCTCAGCACCTGGACTCCACTGCACAGTCCTGGGCCAGCCCAAGACATAACACTGCCTTTTTGTAAAACTTTCTCTCCAGAGAGTTCACGCTGGTGTCCTCAGTCACCAGTACCCACCAGGATTCAGCTGTCCTGGCCCAGTTTACTCTTAAGCTGCACTTGCTCTGATGCAAACCTGAGACCTGAACTGCTTCATAAAATGGCTGTAAGGGGCTGTACTCTCTGCCAAAAGGGTGCTAATCCCACAGCTGGAGCTGAGTAGAAGTGGCTTTCTGCAGAAGGAAATCTGTGGCATACACAGCCCCAGAAAGGCAGCAGCAACAAGTCTCAGGCTACTTCACAAAACCAAACCCACGGCCTAGTGGTTTGCTGCCCCGGCCTAGCCCGCGCAGGCAGCGCTTACCTGCGCCCCGGGCACAGGGCTGCGGCCGGGAGCGCCTCTTCACCGGCCCCGGCCCGGCGGTGTCTCCCACGCGGGATGCACATCACGGCGACCGGTCCTGTAGGGCAACACAGGGGTTACGGGACAGCTGGGGCAGGATGCCGAGACCTGGAGCATCCAGGCCGGGCCTCGGCGGCGACCGCGCACAGGGACCCGCTCCAGCCGCACCGACACGGGGCAGCCCCACGTTTCCCACCCCTCTCCGGGGCAGCCCCCACGTTTCCTTCCCCCCTCCAGGGCAGCCTCCCGTTTCCCCCGGGGCAGCCCCACGGTTCCCCCCCCCCCGGGCAGCCCACATGTTCCCAGCGCCACGGGGCCTTTACGT